>JAZKJV010007982.1:0-257036 GCA_037367405.1 Ottelia alismoides | reverse complement strand
TGATTCGACTACTTCACTGATAAGTCAGTTCATATACGCCCTGATTCAGATGAGACCGATCAGGCAAATTTGATTTGATTGCTTTTATAAAGGAATTTGGGCCTTTTGATAAAGATGATGATCCGATAGAGTCTCGCCAGGCTGAAATTGATCCTACTTTTTCAAATAATGATTTCGAGCCATTTTACTTTGATTTTTGTGAGACATCCCAGGCAGGACATGACCACACTACTTCCAATAACCGGTTTAGGCCTGCACAATCTGAAACCGCTGAGGATACATTCTTGGTCGATCCTACTCAATTCATATCTAATGATAACCCCAATATCGACCTACACTTTGTCAAATCCATACCTCAGCGGTCCCGCAAGAAGGTTCGCTTTTGACCTTCTTAACCTTTGTACATCCACTCCTCTTGTATATCCTTTCATTTCACTCTTTCTTCTCCCGTTTTATCATTCACCTCTTTTTTTGTGTGTGTATATATGATACTTAGGATGTGCTTTATCCTAAGTATAGGGGGCGTGAATGATTTGTGTTGTTCATATCCATCCTGTTTATCACCCTTGTTGTTGTTGCCTATACTTAGGGATACTCTACCCTAAGTATAGGGGGTGATACTGTTCATATCGTGTCTTTGTGAGTCTGTACATTCTCTTCATCGGTTTTCCCCTTTGTACATTCTACTATACTTAGTACTACTTGATCCTAAGTATAGGGGGATCACTAACTTCTCTTCTTTTTATCTTTTCTTTGAGTCGTTGTAGCATAGGAGTCTTTTCATTTTTCTATACTTAGCATGAGTCATGTCTTCCTTTGTCGCTCTCTAATCACTATGAGGACATAGTTCGAGCTAAGTATAGGGGGGTGTCGTATATATTGTATATATACTTTAGACATAACTCGTACTTTTAAATACATTTTTTTGGGGGGTTATGTGTACAATTTTTTAAAATCCACATGTGTAAAAAAAATAAAAACAAAAAAACAAAAATAAAAACAAACAAAAAAATCTCATGTATATACTTGTATATATTTTACTAACCCTTTTTTTCTAAAAAAATACAAAACCAAAAATCTATAAAAATTTGCATAATTAAAAAAACTCTTTCGTGTTCTTTTCACTTGTGCATAAAAAAACTCTCTGCATTGTTCATATTTTGCATTTGCATGTGCATTTTTCAGGATAGTATTGATATTTAAACTATGTATGGAATAAAATTGAAGAATGGAGCTTAGTTGGACCTTAATCCACCTAATTCTCAGAGGAACTTCACTGAGAAATAGGATTTTAGAAGCTTCAGGTCTTTGACTTAATTCTTTGAGTTCCACAAGACAATGTGCAGTGTTTGACTCTTAGTGTCTAACATGGTCTCTTCATTCTGGGTACAACTCTGGAATAGGGAATTAATTTGTATTCTCGCACTATGCACTTAGCTCAACTCAGACGTGATGTTGGAAGATTGTGTGAGTTTCTTTTATCGTAGCGTGGAAATCTAAAGACCGGAGTACGGGTTGAAATAAAGCTTCGGAAAAGGGATGGACGGTTGGGCACAATTTTTTCTAAGACCCCAAAACATGTACGGAACAAAAATATTCTATATCCGTAGGGGCACAACAAGATCCAAGCAGAATCACCAAAAAATCCAAATACAAAGAAGCCATTACCAAATAAATATCTAACCAAAAAGGTCCAAGCTTCAAGAAAACCTGCAGATCTTGGTGGAGACTCGGCTACACTGGCCAGCTTCACAAGGATATGTGACTATACTGGCCACCCTCCAATTCTTTTCTCATTCTTTTAACTTCTTCCCCAATTTGATTGTGAATACAGCGCGACGGACCTTAGAAGGAAATACTTGACTCCCCGAGGACAAGTTATTGGGGAGGAGATTTACATGGTAGTCCGACATTCTGGATGGGAAGAGCTAAAACCTTTCACACACATGAGTCGATTGTTCAATTTCATAGGGTATGCTTTGGGAAGAGGATTGATCTAAGATGACTTCTGAGCCAAAGCTGTGACAATGATGTGTAGAACTTGAAGGCTGTTGGTTTTAAAGATTCTAAGTCTCACAGAAGTTCCGACACACCAATAATCCAAAGGTCCGACAGAGCTCCAAACTACAATTTTATGAAGATAAGTTTAATACTCAATATTGTCCTACTTTCTTTATTTTCCCTTTCTTTTTATTTTTCTTCACTTATTCTTTCAAATAAGTGTTTGCTAAGGGACTAGCAAAGGTAAAGCATAGGGGGATGATGAATATGCGATTCATCATCTTTATTCATTTATTTAAGCTTAAAATCCCTTATAAAACACCTGCATATAACACTAACTCCATATTCTTATTAACTTGCATCTGTGTATAAATATTGTACACTTTTTACTAATTTTAACCTAAATAAATAAAGAAAGAAAGAAAGGAAAAAATAAAGAAAAGAAAAAAAAAGAAAGGAAGACTGTATACAGGTGACCCGAACCCCGAGAGAAGGTCAAGACTTGACCTGATCGACCAGGAATAAAGTAGGGTGAGATAAGGGTCCTTAAGCAGAAAAAATTAAAAAGAAATGTGTGTGTTGTTGTAAATACTTCTCACTTATTTTGTGTATATCTGTATAAAACTAACACTAATTTATTTGTGTATTATTTGACCTCAAATCGAATAATTTTCAAAACCAAAGTTGTAAATAAAAATGTGTTCTAATTAATAAAAATGATTGCACAATTAAATCATGTACATAATGAAAGTAGCCACACTTGGAAAAAACCACTAAACACTAATTGAAAGATCAATTCCTGCTCCATATGAACTAAAAATTAACCAATATCATTCCATTGGATTCTAAATTAATTTATCTTTAAAATGGCCGTGATTTCATAATTTTTGGAGTTACGGTTGAAAAGTCGGTTATCTGAGGTGGTTTGTGCAATTTTCACATGTATTTTGTGCATATTGTATTTGTATATATTTGTAAATATTTTTACTAATTATTTAAAATAAAAATAAAAACAATAAAATTCTTAAAACAAAAAAGGCTAATTTCCTCATTTATCCTTGTATATAATGTCATATATGTATATAGTATATGTATATAATTGCTATTTTTAATTAACCACAATAAAAAATAAAAAATAATATTTTTTAATTCAAATAAATAAAGTGATGAAAATTAAAAAAAAGATAATCTGTAAATAGTTTTATCTATTTATCTTTATCTCATTTCAATTTTTGCATCCATCTTATCTCTTTATCCAAAAAAACCAAAAATTCAAGGGATTTTATCACTTGTGCCCCTCCGAGATGTTGCAATATCAGTTATGCCCCTATCTTTTTGGTAATATCAGTTGTGCCCCTCAAAACTTGCTATTTTATCACTTGTGCCCCTCGGGTTAGTGACCGTCCATCTACAGTGCAAACGGACGTTAACTTTGAGGACATAAGCAGAATTATTTTTTTTAAAAGGTTATATGGTCATTTCATCCTCCTCTTCCCCAACCTCTTCTTCTTCCTCCTCTTCCCATCTTCTTCCTCCTCCTCCGACCTCCCCCTCCTCCCTCTCCGCCCCGAGCTCCGCGCAGCCCCTACCCTCCCCGGCGCCGCACCTCCTCCCCCCCGCACCTCCTTCCAGCCCGCCGCCCCGCCGCCCCCTCCCCTCCTCGTGGAGGGCGTAGATCAAGGAATCCGATGCGGCAGAGCGGCTCTGCTCCTCGGCTTGGTGCTGCTTGACGCGCAGCTCCTCTTCGCGTTGGCGCGCAGAGGAGGCACGTCCGATGGCGAATTGGCCGAGGTTGCGGCTGACGACGCGTATGCGGACGAGCCAGTCGCTGAACTCGCGTGAGTTCTGGCGTTCGGAGTAGGATCGGATGGCGGGGATGGTGGTCTCGAGCATGCGGCGGATGCAAGGGGAGGGGACGGAGTCGAGGAAGCCGCCGATCTCGACGGCGTCGACACAGCGGAGGGCGAGGTAGAGGTTGTTGTGTTCGGAGAGGTGGGAGTTGGCGCGGGAGCAGAGGTCGAGGAGGCGGACGCAGAGGAGGGAGGAGTTGAGGGCGAGGGAGAGGTTGCGGGATTGAGCGAGGGCTTCGAGATAGGAGTCGAGGGAGGAGAGGAGACGGCGGTCCTCGCCGTTGGAGACGGCGGAGGAGACGGACTGGAGGTCCAGCTTCGAGGCGCCATCCAGGTCCCCGGGCGGCACTGGGGAGGGGAGGGGGCACAGGGGGCGGTGTCGGGGAGGGGGCGGCGCCGGGGAGGGGAGGGGGCGGCGGGGCGGCGGGCTGGAAGGAGGTGCGGGGGGGAGGAGGTGCGGCGCCGGGGAGGGTAGGGGCTGCGGGGTGTCGCCGGGGAGGGAGGGGAGCTAGGGGCGGCGTCGGGGAGGGGAGTGGAGCTCGGGGCGGAGCTTGGGCCGGAGAGGGAGGAGGAGGAGGTTGGAGGAGGAAGAAGAGGCCCCTGGACAATAATACCCCTCTTAAATGCACCAAGGTTTGAAAAAACCATGGTTAAGTCAATTCATTGACGGTCAACCTGACGGAAGGGCACAACTGATGACGGAGAAACTTTTGAGGGGCACAACTGATATTACCAAAAAGATAGGGGCATAACTGATATTGCAACATCTCGGAGGGGCACAAGTGATAAAATCCCAAAATTCAAAATTTCGTCTCCGTTATCTTTTCTTATTTATATGGCTCCTTCTCCCTCATTCCAACTAGATCAATCTTTAGAGAGAGGAGCCTGATCTCCGAGAGAAAATTCGTCGAGAAAGTTGCCTAGTCTCCAAGCCGTTCGGTGACAGCGAGTCGGCCTTGTCAAGGCGATCATGGTCATTTTCCGCTCCTAAGGTGAGATCCACATTTTTCTTCGTACTTTTATCTTAGTTTAATCGTAGTTTAGTTCATCGTGTTTTTTTATCGTCATTTTTATTTCTTTAGATCTAAAAAAATTTTCATCACAATTTTGATCTGCTCTGACTCGATTTTCATCTCACTTTCTCGATCTCCACGTGTTCTATTTCTATCGTCCGCGATCTCTCAACTTCGGCTGCGTACAGTGGTCGGAGATCAGATTCGAATCCTCCACTTTCACCGAATCTCCGTTCATTTTCCGATTTGTAAATAAATAAAAAAATAATAAAAAACCATTTGTTTTCTTATTTTCTAACATTTGTTTTGCTGGATCATATAAAAAAACAAAAAAAAATAAATAAATAAACAAAATAAAAAATTCTCATTTTCTATTTTTTCGTATTTAACAAAAAAGTAAAAAAATTATTTAATGTTTACATTGCAAAAAAATTACAAAATAAAAAAAATTAAAAAATAGAGAGGGGACGACCGCTTTCCAGCGCCGCCGCCCCCTGTCATCTCCCCCGTCGCCCGCGGATAATCTCCGCCTCCCAGCCGTTCAGGCGCCGCCCGTGCGGCGAGCTCCTCCTACCAGCCACGTGGCTGCACCGGCCGCACACCAGCCTCCTTCGACGACAACTGCCACCTGTCTGGGCCAATCCCCTGCGTTCCACCGCGACCCGCGCGCGCCTCTTTAGCTTTCGTCGTGCGAGCCCGCTCCGACCTCCGCAAACTCGCTCCGACATCACATCTCCAGTGGAGCACCTTTCAGTCCAGCAGATAGCCGCCCACGCTCTCGCCGCCCCTCCGTCAAGCCACCCGACCATCTGCCTCTCCGCTCTAGCACAGCCGCGCACGCGTGGGGAGAAAGGGCGGCGGCGCCCCGGCGGCCCAGCCCTCCTGCGCAGCTCCTTGCATGGAGAAGACGTTGGGCGACGACTGCCCCTAGTTCCTCTCCCTTGGTGTGAACGAAAACTAAGCCCTAAGGGCTATATTATTTTTTATACTTTGGGTAAATTGTATAAGAATCTCTGGGAAGTTTTAGTAATCACGAAGAGGCCCCCTGCCAAGTCATCAAGCACGTGTGTTGCACACCCCTTTTGGGTAATTTGCACATTTCTTTCTATCATTTATTCAGTGTTATTTATTTATGCGAGAACAATAAATACTTGCAGAACAATCCTGTTTATCCAGACATTATTTTGAATATCCTTTTTATTTAAGTCGATGTTTTTCTTGACCAAGACAATCTGAGAAAATTATGCTAGGTTCCTGATGTGATTATCTTCATTTCATAAAAATTTCATTTCATTTTATCTTCATTTATTATTATTAAAAAATCAAAAACATATCATTTTTCCCTGTTTGAAATTCCAAAATTCATAAAAAATCAAATATTGTTCCAAAAATTTCAAAAACATTAGAGTAGTTGCATTTCATTGTTTTTTAATTTCTGACCAATTTTCACGCATTAGTTATTTATAAAACCCAAAAAAAATAAAAAAAACATTAAAAATACTATAAAAATCACAGAAAATTCTACAAAAATCCGAAAATTATGATTTCAGTTCCTGTTTGTAGATAATTGCTTCTAGTTTTTCTTAAAAATAATTTCCAAGAGTTTTGGGCACTTAGAATATTTATAAGTTGCAAATTACTTCAGGCTGTGCACATTTTCATATTTTCTCACTGTTTGATTTTTAAAAAAATACGAAAACATCTGAAAATTCCACAAAAATTCTCAAAAAATATTTCAAAACTTTAAAAACCCAAAAATATTTTTTCTATTTTTTTGAGTATTCTTGACAAATTGAAAAATTACAAAAAGAGTTGGTGTGCGTATTTTTGATCTTGTGAATATTATTGCTTCGTGTTATTTTTGAAAATTTTAAAAAATAAAAAATCACAAAAACGAAGGATAGTTGTCCTTTGAGATTCCTGTTTTCTCTTAATTAGTTTATGTTAATTGAACAACCCTCAGGAATTGTAGCCTCCCCGACTTCGACCTTGTCTGCTATACAGGTTAATAAGTAGCAAAAATAAAAAAAATATTTTTTGTTGTCACGGGATTTTGGAGACGACAACGACACTTTTACCATAATTTATCCGTCCCAAAAAAATCCGTGCCAACACTCCCACACGAGTTTTTTTTGGATTTTTAGCATTATTTGTCCTGTATTTTTCACATTTGTTATTATTTAGTCTGTAGACTTTAAATAATTACATTCAGGTCCATGTGAGTCTACATTTATTTTGCATTTTAAAAATAAAATAAAAAATATCAAAACCCTTGTAAAAATCCCACAAAATTCATTTAGTATCCCGTTGCATCCATCATTCATCCATAAATTGCATTTTGCATTTTTATCATTTTTATTATTTTTAAAATTTAAAAACTCCATAAAATTCACCATTGACATGTGAAAATCAATAAAATATACAAATTTCTTGAAAAATTCTAGAAAAAATTCTTCTTTGATTCTTTTTAGTTATTTTAATTTCTATACAATTTCGACATTTTTATTCATCATAAAAACCATAAAAATCATAAAAATCTTAAAAGCATAAAAAATTCACAACAATTCATTTAAAAATCCAAAAAATTAAAACCCCTCTTTGGAATATATACAATATTTTTCATAGTGTATATATTTGTGACCTTATTTATTATTTTCGAAATCCAAAGCCATCCATTTTGTTTTTTGTTTATTCTATTCTCTATTTTCCATTTATTTAAAGTCTTTCAAAATTGTAGAAAAATCTGGAAAAAAATACAAAAAATTAAAAAATCATCGAAAACCAAATATGATTTTAGTTTAATGTTCTTGCTATTTTGATACAATCGAAAAATAAAAAAGAGTGCTTGAGTGTGTACTTTGATTTTTTCTTTAAACATTCATTATTTTAAAAAATAAAAAATTCTTTTACAAAATAATAAAAATCGAAATAAAAAACTAAATAAAAAATATAAAATTTAAATTCCATAAAAATACAAAATTCAGAATTATAAAAACCAAGCATAGTGTGCATAGAAATTCCTTCATTCTTTTTATTATTTTTTAGTGCATAAAATAACTCTCAAGATTTCTGTAGCCTCTCTAAGTTTAATCATGCTAGCTATACATGTAACTAAATAGCAATTTTCTCTTGCTATATTTTCTTTATTGAATTTCGCTTGAGATTTGAATAATTTTTTGTTGAGGGATTTTTAGGGTTGCAACGACACCGCGCATTAATTTCAATAATTAAAACCCTAATTTTCCCTGCTCAACAAATGCCGCGATTATCGATGAGGCACAATAAGGGTAGTTAGGTTTTTCTTTTGACCTACTATTCTTAGTTGTTTATATTTGTTTTTTCTTTCTTATTCTTTGTCTATCTTTTCTTACATTGATTTCATTGTTCATATTCACTTTATTCATTTCTATTATTTTTTGCTCATACTTATGTAAATGTTTCTCTTACATATTCTTATGTTTCCTCTTTCTTGTAAAGGTTTAGTGAGTGAATGTGTCATTCTTAAAAGCACCGATGCATCCAAGCGAAGCGGAGGTGGGTTGATTCTTTATTGAGCCATAGGAGAGTGCAGGAGGAGGAGAAGAAGATTGGAGGAGACCGAATTATTGGAGCAGCTTGTAGAGATAGTTTTTATCATTTTTTACATTAAAAATTCTTTTAAAAGGACACTATATACCTTGTGTGCGGGGTTTGTTTCACCAAGTGCTGGTGCACTTTGGGGACCTCATTGGTTTTGTTTTCACTGCCTTGTTTATATTTGTTTCACATGGTTTTATGTGCTTGAGCCCTTAGTGATATGCTTTATTAACTTGCTTGAGCTAAGTAATTAATTAGGTCCAAATCCTTAAACAAGAATTTTTGCACCTATATAGTAGAGCGTAATTTAGACTTCATCAAATTCATTTGTTTTAATTTTGTACGGATCACCCTGTATATAGAGTGCTGGCGACAAGTACACATCTCTTATCTCCTGCATGCATCATTGAATTTCAGCGCGCATTGCATTTTTGAATTCCTTCCTTGTTTTCACTCATATAAGCTAAGAAAGAAATTGGAAATTTGATAATCGATTAATCGAAAAAAAATCCAAAAAGTGACAACTTCATAAAAATCGGGATTACTAAAGAAAACTCGACCCTAAAATTTAACATAAGGAAAAAATAATTGTTTTGGAGAGAGTATCCTCCTTATTGTTTAAATTTACTTGCAGAGTGAGTGAGAGACACACTAGGATAGAGCCGAGTCCCAGATTTTCATTTAGCCTACCGATTCTACAAAAATGACTAGCTACTTCTTAGTGAGGGAACCGAGGTAGACGTATTACCGTATGTACTTCCCTTAGTAGAGTGGGTGGTTTAAAGAACACTGTGTAAGACACCATCCTTAAGTAACACGGGTAGCCGTTTTATGGTCCGTACTTACACCCATACTGGATGAAAGTGGATGCAACTAGCCATAAGAATTCGGGCCAGTCTTCAGGGAACTACTGGCACCTAACAACTCACTAACTCTTACCTAAGATTGCATTCATCACCAATTAAAATTGAAAAGATAAAAGACCGAACTCTTACGGTGTCCACTTTAATTAGTGAATTGGGGGTTTGATTTGTGTTTTATTGCTAGTGCTAGAGATCCTTCCGTGCCTTCCATGCCTTATACTCATTCTCTTCCTGCTTGACCTTCATGTTCTCACATCTCGCCTCTTCATATAGAAGATGTCGGATTGAAGCATTTCTCATTCAGATTTTGTGGACTCATTTCACACTCCGAATTGCTCGTCTTCTACTAGGGAAGACTCACTTTTTGTGTATTCCTCTTTCTCCACTTTACCTTTCACCTCATCAATCAATCCAGTATTCAAGATTGACTTTAATCTTGAACTGTCATTTGGGACTCCTTCATTCATGCAGACTAATCCAATCCACCTCCACCTATCATTCCAGAGGTGAACGGTATCTGGTTTAACTGAGAGCGCAACCAGCTTCATCCGTCAGGGCAAGGCCAGTTGGGTTCCCTACAGGGTCAGAGACCCGCCCACCAGTTTCAAGGAGACATACAACAACAGTACCATCACCAACAGTTCCATCCTCACTTTCAGTCTCCATCTCACTTTCAAAACTGAAGAAATGGCCAGCAGCAGACGCCACTTGAATATTTTCAAAAGTCCTACCACCAGTTGCAGTATGCATCGTATGGATAGTAGTCACATCCTCCTCCTCCTCCTCCTAATTACCAATAATATGGATACCAACAACCTCCTCACTACCAGTCTCAGCGACTGCCTGTCATTGAGCATCCAGAGGCCTCTTCGGTGAATCCAGAACTCTATCAGTTAGTACTATTGATGAAGAATATGAATGATATTACTCAGAGGCTTGAGACCTGACCACTATAAAGACATTGATCCTAGCACATGTCGAAGCTAATCCCAACAACTTCAGACGCAAGAATCAAGTAGCCCATGATCCATACCCGAGACAAGTATGACTCTTGATTTTACATGTTTATCTGACGCCATTCATCTCAGGAGTGGCAGGAGATTGCATCCGCCTTCACAGTCGTTGGTATTGGGAGATCAAGCTAGTAAAAGACTTCACCATCCACAACATCTTCTTCACTATCAGTGTAGAGACCTAGTGTAGCAGCACCCGAGCATGGAGTTTCACCATCTTCTTCTTCTTCACCACCACATTCGCCTTCACCAGGAAGATGGAGTTCACCGTTAATAGAGAGGGAGAACACACCAGTCATGGATTCTTCTTCTACATTAGCAGCATCAACCCGCCCTATTTTTTATTTTGTTTCTTCTACCCATGCTTTGGACAACACTGTACATATTAGTTTTGGTTGTCCCATTTTACATGAGGATTCTATTTTGAATAATCAAAATGAGCATTTGAATGTTTCTTCTGATTATGTGCCATTTCCTTCTGCATTAAATAAAACAGAGAAAATCCAAAAGTTAAAAACACCACTATCTGGTCCTGGAGTGGTTGAGATTTTACAGAATATCTTCCTAGAGATGCCACTCCTTAAGGCCATGGAGTACATGCCTGCAGTAAAAAAGGGAATGAAATAAGTATGTACTCGGAAGCGTCAAACCAAGCAGAATAGACGAAAGAAGACAAAGAAGCACATATTGGCCATGGCCACAGTTCGGTCCATCCATAACCTCCCACCCAAAAAGAAAGATAAGGGAGCACCCCACATCCGTTGTCACGATTTTGATCAAGAATTTGATTGCAATCTTCTCAATAGCGCTTCCTCCATTAATCTCATGCCATCATCTCTACTCAGTGAGTTTGGGTTAGAATCTCTTAGATCAACCATGATGATCCTTCAGTTTGCTGATAGATCGATCAAGAGGCCGAGGGGTATTTTAGAGAATGTTATTATAATGGTGCATGGAATGAAATTCCCTATTGATTTTATTGTCATGAATATGGACACACGTGCACCATTACTTCATACCCTGATCATACTAGGTCGACCGTTCCTCCAAACGGTCGAAGCGGTAGTTGATTACAGTATGTAGAAATCATCTTTCACTCTCATAGTGACAAGATGGAAATTGAGATGATCCTTGATCCTAGGCCATCACTGCCACCACTAGCAGCAGACGAGAGAGAGTCAGTTACACCAGATCCTGAGAATTGTGATTTTCTTGTCGAGTTTAGAGAGTGATGAATCTGCATTTCATCATCTTTATTCATTTATTTTAGCTTAAAATCCCTTATAAAACAACTGTATATAATACTAACTTCATATTCTTACTAACTTGCATATATGTGTAAATATTGTACATTTATTACTATTTTAACCTAAAATAAATAAATAAAGAAAGGAAAAATAAAGAAAATAAAAAAAGAGAGAGAAAGAAAGACTGTATATATGTAATAGATACATGCTGACCCGAAGCCTGAGATAAGGTCAAAACTTAACCTGATCGACCATGAATAAAGTAGGGGGGATAGGGTCCTTAATCAGAAAATCCAAAAAATGTGTTGTAAATATTTTTATACTTACATTATTTTATTTGTACACAATTGACCTCAAATTAAATTATTTTCAAAACAAAAGTTGTAAATTAAAATGTTTCCTAAATAATAAAAATGTTTGCAAAATAAAATCATATACAGAATAAAAGTAACCACATCCGGAAAAAGCCAAAAAACGATAATTGAAAGACCAATTCCGGCTCCATATGAAATCAAATTGCACCAAACTCACTTCCATTGTATTCTAAATTAAATTATCTTTAAAATTGTTTTGGTTTCATAATTTTTGGAGTTACGCCTTGAAAGACGATTTTCTAGGGTGGTTAGTGCAATTTTACCATTTATTTATATATATTGTATTTGTAAAGAATTGTACATATTTTTTAATAGTTATTTTAAAATAAAATAAAAAATAATAAAAATAATAAAATCTTAAAAACAAAAAAAACTAATTTCTTTATTTAACTATGTATATAATATACCATATGTATATAATATATGAATATAATCAATTCTCTTAAATAACCACCAAAAAATAAAAAAATAACATTTATTATTTAATTTAATAAAGTGGTGGAAATAACAAAAAAAATTAATTTTTCTAAATAATTTTAATCCTTATCTCATTTCAAATTCTTTCTTATCTCTTTATCTCCATTCAATTTTTAAAATTTAAATTTTCGAAATTCAAACTCCATTATTTTATCTATTAATATGGCTCATTCTCCCTCATTTCAAATTGATTAATCTTTAGTGAGAGGAGCCTATTCTCCGAGAGCCACCTTATTGCAGAAGGGTGCCTAGCCTCCGAGCCGTCCGATGATAGCGAGTCGGCCTTCGTCGAGGCGATTACGGTCTTTTCCGCTCCTAAGGTGAGATCCATCATTTTTCTTCTCTTATTTTTAACCTTGGTTAATCGTAGTTCACTCTTTCGCATTTTTATTTCATGTCATTTTTTATAGATATTAGAATCCATCACAATTTAATCTGCCATCGATTCCAATATTTCATCTCATTTTCTTGATCCCTTTGCTTCACATTCTACCTCCACGATCTCTCACCTCTGACCATGCATAGTGGTCGGAGATCTGGTTCAATCTGCCATTTTTCTCAAAACTGCACTTACTCACGTATCTCAATTTTATTTTTCTAAAAATAATCAGGACCGAGCCATTGTGCTCATGTTCTCATTTGTTATGCAGAATTAAAACAATAACAAATACATGTAGGGTTCTTTTTCTAATATTTGTTTTGCAGGATGAAATAAAAAATAACAAAAAATAAACAATTTTAAAAAGAATAAAAAGATTATTTACAGTTTCTGTTTCTAAAAAAATAATTTTTTATTTAGTTTCTGTTTATACAATTTAAAATAAAAATAAAAAAATTAAAAAAATTAAAAAATAAAGGGTAGTAGGCACTGCCCTCTCTAGCTGCCGGCAGTACCCACCACCATCCTCTCCTCCACGCCTTGCCAGCTGCCCCCGACTGCCGCAGCCACTTACGGCTCGGTCTCGCCCCCGTACGAGACAGCGTGCCACCTCCTGCACCAGGCTTCCAGATCCACCTCGATCTGCCAGTCGTGCCCAGCACCAGCCACTCTGCCACTCTAAGGATCGAAGGGCGTGTGTCGCCCATCACCGTTGCTCTCTACGATCATCACCCCACCACCGTGCATGGATTTACTATCTGGAGGAGAACCTTGACCACCACCAGCAGACCACCGCCGACCTGGAGGAAAGTCTCACCTCCTGCACACCAGTAGTGCACATGCGCCACCGTCGCTTCTGCCTGACCAGCACGACCACACGAGCACCCATGCCGCCGCTCTCGCTTCCTATGCCACTCGAGGCGTGTGTTGTCCCCGTCACCTGCTACAAGATGCGTCGCCCATGCGCACTCGCACCGCCCAGGTCGCCACCCTCCAAACTTGCCACATCCGCCATCGTGAGGACTGCCAGTCCTCCTCCTTCAGCCCTCCGTCGAAGAAGCTCTGTCCACCGATTGCGGCTCAGCCGTCGCGCGTCACTTGTTGTAAGCCGCGCCACCCGCACGTGCTCACACTGCGCGTGCCACCAGATCCAGTCGCCGCTCCACCGTAGCCCCTTTGGAGGAGAAGAACAAGGGGCGACACTGTGCCCCCCTTGAGCGTGAACCAGAAAGAATGAAAACGGAGGAACGCTAGGGCACCCCGATTTAAAAAAAATTGGACAACATTACATCCACGCCCTCTAGACTTCCAACATATGCAAATCAACCCCTTTCAGATTCGGTCATGTGCAAGGCACATTTTCCGGGGTAAATTACAGTATTTCCTTACGTTAAGTTTCGTTATTTTCTTATTCAAAACTTTAAAAATTGCATTTCAGTCCATGTGATCCAGACTATTATTTTCTTGTGCTTTTCTCATTGAAATAATTATTAGCTTTGCTCAAAAAATTCTTAGAAAATTATAACATGCTCCTATTTACATATTCTATATCGTTTGTAAATTTCACCGCATTTTGTTTTTATTTGATATTTTAAAAAATTTAAAAACTGCATTATTTTTCCTTTTTGACTTTAAAAAATCCAAAAAATTGGAATATTGATTCAAAAATTCCAAAAAATTAGACTAATTCTCTTTTGGTGTGTTTTAATTTATGTGCAATTTTCATGCATTAATTATTTATAACGCTCAAAAAGTTGTAAAACACTAAAAATCTTAAAAAATCATATAAAATTGTTGAAAAACCAAAAAATGTGATTTCAGTTCTTATTTGTAAATAATTTTATGTAGTTTATAAGAAAAATAATTTTTGTAATTTTTGATTTCATTTCATATTTCTAAATTGCAAAATAGTCCTATTTGTTCACTGTTTATATTTTCCTTTGTTTTTGTTCATTAAAAATCCTAAAAAATCTAAAAATTTCTAAAAATACAAAAACAGTAAAAAAATCATAAAAACACAAAAGATTTTCTTTGGATATTTTTGAGCATTATTGTTATATTTGATAATTTTAAAAAATATTTTTCATTTCTTTTGTGCATGAATTTGTTTTGAAATCATATTTTTGAAAATAAAAATTGCAAAAATTAAAATCACAAAATTTGAAAAATTAGAAAATTAAAAAAATAGTAATACAAAAAATAAAAAATAAAAAGTGAAAAATTCCACAGAAATCAAGTATAGTTTGCATTTAAGATTCCCTTTTTATTGTTTTTTTGATTATTTGAATAACCAACGGGAATTGTAGCGTCCCTGAGTTCGATCATGTTCTCTATACAAGTTAATTAAATAGCAAAAATATTTCTTTTGCCCACATTATTCGTTGCAATTATTTCTGCCCGAGAATAAAAAATAAATTTTTATTGGGAAAATGGTTTGGCATGGGTTCCTCTCCTCACAAAATGAATCAACAATGTGTCTCCTGAATTCTATTTGAATTTTTGAATTTTTATCATTTTTTATATTTTGGGCAATTGTAAGCTCTCATAATTATCCTCAAGTAAATCCATATCCTCAAATAGTGGAGCAACATTCTAGCTCTTATTGATGTTAAATAGATTGGTAATCTTCGAATTCATATGCTTCATCATCTGGCTCAAGGTCTCAAGTGTGGACAACATGAAATGTGACTCCAAAATCCCAGGATCGGGTGAGTGGGATGAGTGTGGGTGAGAATCAAAGTCCTCTAACTCCTGAAATAATTGGTTAGGCAGATATGCATAAAAATCAGGAGGAAGGTCCTCCTGGAAAAAGGAAGGTGGATCGGCTGGAGGGTACGAGGGATCCACGAAGATCGGATTAAAATAACTAAAGTTGGTCATCTCTGAAATAAGAGAAAATGATTGGGAGAGCACGTGAGTCAGGTCAAAAGTTGTGAAGAAAAAGGCGCTAATGCGCAGAAGGATCTAGTATTTATAAAAACAATCAAACACAATACAAACCCCAAATTCACCAATTCAACGTAATGTGAAAACTGTAAAGATTCGGTCAATTATCTTGTCAATTTTTAGAGTTTGATGATCAAACACAAAGTTGTACAAATACTTAGCTTGAATTATGGGATTTGGGCACTAACCTCATTGTGTACGCGAGCAAGTTAAAACGAACGCAATGAGGGGGCTTACTCTCTCCACAACAATGATTTTTCGTTACATTTATTTCGGGGTTGAGTTTTCTTTAGCAGTCCCAAATTTTAGGCTATTGTCACTTGGTTTAAATATATTTAATGAACCGCCTATCGAGTGTCCAATTTACTTTTTAACTTATGTGAGTGAAAACAAGGAAGGAGATCGGAAATACCAATGAGCGATTAAAAATAATGATGCATGCATAAGTTAGAGATGCCTACCTTATCGCCTGCACTCTACATGCAAAATGAACCGTGCAGAATTTAAATACAGAAAAATAAATTAACCTATATGATGCAAGTGAACCGTCCTAGATGATAGCTTCTATTAACAGGAAAGAACCAACTAAATTTGACTAAGTCCAGTTACACTCTACTCTATAGGTGCATGAATTCTTATTTAGGGTGCTTGGCCCTAATTAATTACCAGGCTCAAGCAAAATAATTAAAGCAACCAATAGATAACTCATGAAATCCGTGTGAAACAAAGAAAAATAAGGCGATGAAAACAAATCCGGTGAGGTCCCCCAAGTACACCAGCACTTGGCGAAACAGATCCCGCAACAAGTGAATGTCCGTTTACAAGGGTTCAAATGCTAAAATAAATAAAAACTATCTATGCTCCAAATGATGGCCTCTCTCAAAATCTCCTTCTCCTCCTCCTGCGCTCTCTTACGGCTTTGAAATGAATCAAGCTCCCTCTGCTTCGCTTGGGTGCTTCGACTCTCCTAGGATCGCTTCCTTCGCTCCACGGGCCCTTGCAAGAAAAAGAAAAGAGAGAATGTGTAAGAAACACAATTATAAAAATATGACCACAAATAATGAAATAAATGCAGTGGATATGAACAATGGAATAAATGTGAAAATATATAAACAACCAAGAATAGTAGGTCAAAAGAGAAACCTAACTACCCTCGCCATGCCTCCCCGGCAAGGACGTCATTTTGTTGACAGGGAAAACTCGAGGATCGATTATTAATGATATGAAGCTATTGTTATCCCTAAATAATCCCGCGATAAATAAAAATTTATTTTTTCTTCTCAAGCAACAAAATTACAAAGAATAATGAGAGCAAGAGAATTTTTTTGCTATTTATTTACCTGTATAGCAGACATGATCGAACTCAGGGAGGCTACAATTCCCGAGGATTATTCAAATAAGTAAAGGAAATTCAATTAAGAGAAAAAAGAATCTCAAAGGCAAACTATCCTTGATTTTTGTGGAAATTTTCTATTTTTAAATTTTTTTAAATTTTTTAATTTTTTATTTTCTAATTATCAAATTTTTAGTGATTTTAATTTTACATTTTTTTTTAAATTTCAAATAAGGAACAATACATAAAAGAAAGAAATACGTACCCCGCACTCCTTTTTGTATTTTCCAATCATATAAAAAATGCTCGGAAAAATCTAGGGAAAATAATTTTGGCTTTTAAAAGCTTTGAAATGTTGTTGGAATTTTTTGTAGACTTTTCAGATGTTTTTTTATTTTTCTAAAAAGCAAACAATGGCAAAAATGATAAACAGTGCGTAGCCTAGAGTAATTTGCAACTTAAAAATATTTTAATGCCCAAGACTCCTGGCAACTATTTTTATTTTAAAATATAGGTGGATATCTACATACATGAACTGATCACTATTTTTGGATTTTTCTTTTTTTTATGATTTTTATAAGATTTTGATTATTTTGCATTTTTTGGATTTTATAAATAATTAATGCGTAAAAAATGGATAAGAATTAAAAGTCAATAAAACAAAACTAATCTATTTTTTGGATTTTTTAGAGAAATATTCAAATTTTTATGAATTTTTGTATTTCAGGAAGAGAAAATGACATTGTTTTTTATTTTTTGATTATAACAAATGATGATCAAATGCAATGGAAAATTTATACAGTGAAAATGCACATAACATAAGTATACACAAAATTTTAGAGAATTTTCAAAGCAAATACCACATTTATTTAAATGTAAAGATGAGACAATAAAAAGTCTGAGCATACATGACAAAATGCAAATAGTTATTATTTTTGCATTAAAATATAACAAGGTAAAAAGTGTAAATTACCCAGTAATAATGTGCAAATCACGTGTATTGGAGCTGGAGGGGGCTTTTGCGCACACTTCCAGGGGTAGAGTTGTAATTTGCCTAAAAAGAAAATAATAACGCTTGGGTTCTTTCGTTCTTTCTATCATGTTCAAAAGCTAAAGGGGGGGGGGGGTCAGACGGGAGGTGCGTCTCCCCTCCTCTTCTTTCTCTCTAGCCGCGGGGGTGGCGGATGATAGCGGGAGATCTGTGGCAAGGCCGGAACTGCGGAAGTGGGTGGTGGACGCATAACCTGCTGTGGAAGTGGGTGGTGGACAAGGGGACTCCAAGCATGGGGTTTGCAGAGGTCGGGGCTCTAGGCAATTGGTGGTTGCTTCCTGTAGCATGATAGAGGTGACGGCGCAACGGAGATGGGCTCACGGCGACGTGTTGTAGCGAGCTGGTCGTAGGCAGAAGGAGGAGAGACTCTTGGGCGACACATGCCCAGGCGAAGGTGCGATGGATGGACGATGGCAGAGATGCCATGTTGGAGGGCAACGACTGGCCGGAGTAGGGATGCGCGCGGCTGAGGAAGATGGCATCGCTATTAGGAGCCTCACGCGAGCACGATGAAGTACGACAATTGATACTCGCGCGGCGGTGGAGGGCCTGCATCCCATTTTTTTAATTTTGTTATTTTTGTAAAAGCCGAAACAACAGAAATAAAAAATGTTTATTATTATATTTTGGAAAATAGAATGTCAGATTTTTTTATTTATTTTTTAGATGATCCTGCAAAATAAATGTTGGAGAGAAGGAGGCTATGTATATTTTTTATATATTTTTTGTTTTTTATTTATAAACAAATGAGGATGTGAGCACGACGACTCGGTCCAAAAATCAAAACGGAATACATGAACGAGGATCTGACAAAAAATAAAGAATGGATCCGAGTCTCTGGCCAATGTACACGGTCGGAGTTGGAAGATTGCGTGAGGCAGAGTAAGAACGCGAATAGACCGAGATGTGAGACGAAAAATCGAGATAGGTGGCGAATCAAGTTGCAATGGATTCTAAAAAAAAGATGACGAAATAAAAATGCAAAAAGTAAACTACGATTAACCTAGGATAAAAATAACAGAAAATGAATCTTACCTTAGGAGTGGAAAAGACCTTGATCACCTCGACGAAGGCTGACTCGCTGTCACCGGACGACTCGGAGACTAGGCTACCTTCTACGGTAAGAAGACTCTCGGAGATCGGGCTCCTCTCATCAAAGATTGATCAAGTTTAAAAGAGAGCTGAGGAGCCATATTAATAGATAGAGGAATGAAATTTGAATTTTAAAATTTTAAATAAAGATAAAAGATAAGAGAAAAGAAATTTGCAATGAAATAAAGATAAAAGCAATTAGTGTTTAAAAATATTTAAAAAATTTAACTAATTTTTATATTTTCATCACTTTATGAATTTTAAAAATAAATGTCATTTTTTATTTTTTGTGGTAGTTATTTAAGAAAATTAACTATATACATATTTTATATGCATATAGTACAATATTTACATGGTTAAATAAGGACATTAGTTAGTTGTTAAAATTATTGTTATTTTTATTTTTATTTTAAATAAATTATTAAAAATAATTACAAATATTTACAAATACAATATGTACAAATAATTGATAAAATTGCATAAACCACCCCAAAAAACTGACTTTTCATCCGTAACTCCAAAAATTATGAAATCATAGACATTTTAAAGATAATTTATTTTAGAATACAATGGAAGTGAGTTTGGTTCAATTTGAGTTCATATGGAGTCGAAATTGATCTTTCAATTATCGCTTAATGGCTTTTTTCGGATGTGGTTACTTTTATTCTTACATGATTTTATTGGGAAAATATTTTTATTATTTAGGAACATTTTTATTTACAACTTTTGCTTTGAAAAATATTTAATTTGAGGTCAATTTATACAAATAAAATAGTGTTCATTTTATACAGATATACAAAATAAGTGAGAAGTATTTTTAATATATTTTTTTTAGTTTTTCTGATTGAGGACCCTATCTCCCCCTACTTTATTCCTGGCTGATCAGGTCAAGTATTGACCTTCTCTCGGGGTTTGGGTCAGTATGTATCTATTACATATATACCATATTTTTTGTTTATAAAGGATTTTGATCCTTTTAATGAGGATGATGATCTAGATGTCTTGTCAGGCTGGAATTGATCTTACTTTTTTTGATACTGATTTCGAGCCTTTTTACTTTGATATTTGCGGGACTTCTCAGGGCGGACATGACCACACTACTTCCATTGACCGGTTCCTGCCTGCATATTCGGAGACCGCTGAGGATACATTCTTGGTCGGTCAGATCCCGATATCGACCGACACCTTGTCAGATCCATTCCTCAACGATCTCGGAAGAAGGTCAGCTTTCGACCTTCTTGACCTTTGTACATCCACTCCTCTTGTATGTCCTTTCATTTCATTCTTTCTTCTCATGTTTTATCGTTCACCCATTTTCATGTGTATATATGCTATACTTAGGATGTGCTTTATCCTAAGTATGGAGGGGGGGGGGTGTGGTGAATGATTTGTGTTGTTCATATTCGTCCTCTTCATCGCTCTTGTTGTTGATTATACATAGGGATACTCTACCCTAAGTATATGGGGAGTGATGTTGTTCATATCATCTTTTTTTTTGTTTTTCCGTTGAGTCCGTACATTCTCTTCATCGATTTTTCCCTTTTTTACAGTTTACCATACTTAGGATTACTTGAACCTAAGTATACAGGGGATCACCGACTTCTATTCTTTTCAGTTTTTCTTTGAGTCATTGTAGCATAGGAGTATTTTTACTTTTCTATACTTAGCTTGAGTTATGTCTTCATTTGCCGCTCTCTGATCACTATGAGTACATAGTTCAAGCTAAGTATAGCGGTGTCTCATATATATTGTATATATAATTTAGACATAACTTGTACTTTTAATATGATTATTTTGGGGATATGTATATAAATTCATAAAATCCATGTGTATGTATATAGATTTTGGTCACCTTTTATAAAAAACAAAAAAAACAAAAAAAAGCAAAACAAAAAACAACAAAAAATTCAAAAAAAAACAAAAAAAATACAATATATATATATATATATAAACAAACAATTGTGTATACTTGTACATATTTTACGAACCCTTTTCTACATAAAAATAATCCTTAAAAACTACAAAACCAAAAGTCTATAAAAATTTGCATAATTAAAATAAAAAACTATTTCTTTTTACATGTGCACCATTTTTTTGAATTTCTTTCCAAAAATCCATAAAAAGTTCAAAATTAGAAAATTGTTTCAAAAAAATTCTTGCTTTCTTTTTGCATTGTCCATATATGTCTTGCATTTGCATATGCATTTTTTCTGGATAATATTGATATTAAACTAAGTCTGGAATAAAGTTGAAGAATGGAGCTTAGTTGGACCTTAATCCACTTAATTTCAGAGGAACCTTATAAGAACTGAAATTAAGACTTTTCACATCTTAGTGACTTAATTCTTTGAGTCCATAAGACTATATTCATATGTCATCTTGGTTAGTCTAAGTAGAATATTTAACAACACACGCATGATTCTTTCAGACCGTGTCTTATCTTGGACAAGCACTCTATACGTAGCTCTTCATGGAGGAGGTAGTGAGGAGGTAGAATCTTTTGGCTTGGAGTAGCATATGAGGGTAGTACATCTAGGCAGAACCTCTCGTCCTCCTCCAGGGAGGGAAGTGCGTCTCAACCTAGTCTAGCAGTGTTGACGTCTAACGACAGGATGCTGTGGGGTTGTAATAATGCTTCAAAAGAGGGATAGTCTACTGGCTCAAGAGGAAAACTCCTTATGTACATGCTGCACCTTGTATATATTTTATAAAAAAAGAAAGAAAGAAATAAAAGAAAAATGTAGAATCTCCAAAAGTGGAAATGCCTGATTGATAAGTAAAATGACTGCCGAAGTGTATATACAAGGATAAAAAACTGAAAAAATAATAAGAGCTTCAATGTCAAATTTTTATACTGGTTACCGTCCATTCTCTTCTTCATCCACTCTTCTTGAGCTGGTTGTACTTGAACTTAGAAGGGGATATCTCCGCTCCTTGAGGAATGAGTTGCTGGACTGGGGGACTAGAGTTACCTTGTTGAGAGAGGCTGTTTCTTTGCTACTTCTGAGATGGGGAGCTATAATTCACTTACACCGTTCAATAAAGGTTAATAGTCATAAGAATTTGTATATGTAGACTTGTTCTGATCTGACTGTTGAGGAGACCTGAATAGGAATTTTGTGGAACATAGAGGCTGTTAGATTTAAATCCATTTCACAATCAAGTTCCATCACACTAATAATCCAAAGGTCTGATAGAGCTCCATACTAGAATTTTATGAAGATAAGTTTAATACTCTATTTTCCTAATTTCTTTATTTTTCCTTTATTTTTTCTTTTTTTTCACTTATTCTTTCAAATAAGTGTTTGCTAAGGGACTAACAAAAATAAAGCCTAGGGGGATGATTAATCTACATTTCATCATCTTTAATCATTTATTTTAGCTTAAAATCTCTTATAAAACACTTGTATATAATACCAACTCCATATTCTTACTAACCTGCACATGTGTGTAAATATTATACATTTATTAATATTTTAACCTAAAACAAATAAATAAAGAAAGAAATAAAAAATAAAGAAAATAAAAAGAGAGAGAGAGAGAAAGAAAGACTGTAAATATGTAATAGATACAGGCTGATCCGAAACCTGAGAGGAGGTCAAGACTTGACCTGATCGACTAGGAATAAAGTAGGGGGAGATAGGGTCCTTAATAAAAAATCCAAAAAATGTGTTGTAAATATTTGTAAACTTATACTATTTTATTTGCAAATAAATTGAGCTAAAATTATGTAATTTTCAAAACAAAAATTGTAAATAAAAATGTTTCCTAAATAATAAAATTATTTGCAAAATAAAATCATATAGAGAATAAATGTAACCACATCTGAAAAAAACCATAAAGTGATAATTGAAAGATCAATTCTAGATCCATATAAACTCAAATCGAACCAAACTCACTTCCATTGTATTTTAAATTTAATTATCTTTAAAATGGCCATGGTTTCATAATTTTTAGAGTTGCAGTTTGAAAGACGGTTTTTTGGGGTGGTTTGTGCAATTTTACCATTTATTTGTATATATTGTATTTTTAAATAATTGTAAATATTTTCTAATAGTTATTTTAAATTTAAAATAAAAATAATAATAATAAAAATAAAAAAACTAATTTCTTTATTTAACTATGTATATAATGTACCATATGTATATAATATATGTATATAATCAATTCCCTGGAATATCCACCACAAAAAAAATAAAAAAGTAATATTTGTTATTTAATTTAATAAAGTGATGAAAATAACAAAAAAACTTATTTTTGTAAATAATTTTAATCTTTATCTCATTTCAAGCTCTTTCTCATCTCTTTATCTCCATTCAATTTTTAAAATTTAAAATTTGAAATTCAAACTTCATTATTTTATCTATTAATATGGTTCCTCCTCACTCATTTCAAACTGATCAATCTTTGGTGAGAGGAGCCTATTCTCTGAGAGCCATCTTGTCGCAGAAGAGTGCCTAAACTCTGAGCTGTCCGATGACATCGAGTCAGCCTTTGTTGAGGAAATCACGGTCTTTTCTGCTCCTAAGGTGAGATCCACCATTTTTCTTCTCTTATTTTTAACCTAGGTTAATCATAGTTTACTCTTTCGCATTTTTATTTCGTGTCATTTTTTATAGATCATAGAATCTATCACAATTTAATATGCATTCGATTCCGATATTTCATCTCATTTTCTTGATCGCTTCTCTTCACATTTTACCTCCACGATCTCTCACCTCCGACCACACATGGTAGTCGGATATTCGGGTCCATCCACCATTTTCCTCTGAACCGCGCTCGCTTACATATCTTGATTTTATTTTTCTAAAAATAATCAGGACCGTGCCATCATGCTCGTGTCCTCATTTGTTATGCAAAATTTAAAAAATAAAAATACATATATATTCTTTTCTAACATTTATTTTGCAGGATAAAATAAAAAATCACAAAAAAAATTAAAAAGTAGAAAAGATTATTTATAGTTTCTATTTCTAAAAAAATAAAAAAAGTTTTTTAAATTAGTTTCTATTTGTACAGTTGAAAAAAAAATAAAAATTTAAAAATAAATGGTAGCAGACACCACCCTCTCCAGCCATCGACGGTGCCCATTGTATCCTCTCCTCCATGCCTTGCCGGTCGCCCCCGCCGCTGCAGCCACCTGTGGCTCGACCTCGCCCTCGCACGAGACAACACGCCACCTCCTGCACCAAGCTTCCAAATTCACCTCGATCCGCCAGTCGCACCCACCACCAACCACTCTGCTATTCTTAGGATTGAAGGGCGTGTGTCGCCCATCACCGTCTCTCTCCATGATCGCCACCCCACCATCGTGCGTGGATTTACTTCCCGGACGAGAATCTTGACCACCACCAGCAGACCACCGTAGACTTGGAGGAAAGTCCCACCTCCTGCACGCCAGTAGTGCGCACGCGCCACTGTCGCTTCCGCCTGAGAGCACGACCGCACGAGCACCCACGCCGCCACTCTCTTTTCCTCCACCACCGTCCATCGATGTTTCTAGGGGCGTGTGTTGCCCCCGTCACCTACTGCAAGCTGTGCCACCCACACACGCTCTCACTTCCCAAGTTTCCACCCTCCAAACATGCCACCTCCGCCAGCGTGAGGACCACCGCGTCTTCCTCCTCCTTCAGCCCTACGTCGAATAAGCTCTGTCCATAGATCGCGGCTCAACCGTCGCGCATTACATGCTGCAAGCCGCATCACTCGCACTTGCTAGTTCTACGCGCGTGCCACTAGATCCAGTTGCTGCTCCACCCCAGCCCCTTTGGAGGAGAAGAACAAGGGGCGCCGCAATGGCCACCTTGAGCATGAACCCGACAGAGAGGATGGAGGAATGCTAGGGTTCCTCGATTTTAAAAAAAAGTTGGACAAAAGTACTTCCACGCCCTCTGGACTTCTAGCATCCGCAAATCTTCTCCTTTCAGATTCAATCATGTGCAAGGTATGTTTTTCCTGGGTAAATTACAGTATTTTCCTTGCACTAAATTTTGTTTTTTCTGATTCAAAAACATAAAAAATTGCATTTCATTAGCTGTGATCTAGACTATTATTTTCTTGTGCTTTTCTCATTGAAAAGATTACTGGCTTTGCTCAAAAAATTCTTAGAAAATTATGCCATGCTCCTGTTTGCGTGTTCTATATCATATGTAAATTTCATTGCATTTTGTTTTTATTTGATTTTTAAAAAAATTCGAAAACTGCATCATTTTTCCCTATTTAAACTTTGAAAATTCCTAAAAATTCGAATATTGATTCAAAAATTCCAAAAATAGACTAATTCTCTTTTGGTATGATTTTATTCTGTGCAATTTTCACACATTAATTATTTATAAAATCCAAAAAATTATAGATTACTAAAAATATTAATAATAATCATGTAAAATTATTGAAAATAAAAAATGTGATTTCCATTCCTATTTGCAGATAATTTCCTATAGTTTTTAAGAAAAATAATTTTCGTAATTTTTGATTTCATTCCATATTTTTAAATTATGAATTAGTCCTGTTTGTTCAATGTTTGTATTTCCCCTATTTTGTTCATTTTTTAAATCATAAAAAATCTAAAAATCTCTAAAAAATTACAAAAATAGTAAATAATCATAAAAACTCGATTTTCTATGGATATTTTTGAGCATTATTGTTATATTTGAAAAAAACAAAAAATATTTTGCATTTCTTTTGTGCATGAATTTGTTTTGAAAATCATATTTTTGAAAATTAAAAATTACAAAAATTAAAATCACTAAAAATTTGAAAAATTAGAAAAAAATAGAAATTAAAAAAATTAAAAAACTTAAAAGATAAAAATTCCACAAAACCAAGGATAGTTTGCATTTGAGATTCCCTTTTCTTTAATTGATTTTTTTGATTATTTGAATAACCCTCGAGAATTGTAGCCTCCTTGAGTTCGACCCTGTTCGCTATACATTTTAACTAAATAGTAAAAATGTTTCTCTTGCTCATATTATTTTTTACAATTACTTCAGTCTGAGAATAAAAAATGTTTTTTGTTGACGCTTGATTGGGTTGCACGACTTGTTCGTAATTTATCTAATTAAAACCTGAGAAAAGCGTATTTAACAGAGAGACAAATCTTTTTACTGATTTCATAGATTCCTAGGAGTTCCTATCCCAGAAGGATCTTCTGGAAATGATAATCGACATTAGTTCCCTTATTGATCCTAATGATATGTTTGTTGATGGGCACTTTAAGATGATTTCTAAGGATCAATTTAAGAGATTGGAGGTACATTCTAATATTCCTTTGACACATCTTTTTGATATTATTGTTGATATCCCTCCTGCAGAGATATATAAGCCACTGGCTGATTTTTCTGAGATATGCACTGATGAGAGACACCTTTATGGGATAATTGTTGAGATATCTGAGCCCTTTTTTGATGAGATTATAGATATTTCTGAACATCCTGATGAGCCGGTCATTTCTGAGCGGAGATCATTCGCTGCAGATCTTTCCGAGGTTTTACTTGTTAACGGAACATTAGCCACGATGGACCACTCACAGAGTACAAATCATATACCTTCTACCAGTGCAGTTACAGAGGTTGTCACAAAGTCGATTCAGACTCCGCCTAATCTCAAGGTTTTACCATCAATGTTGAAGTATTCCTTCCTTGTAGGTCTCCCCCAAATGTTTCTGGCCATCCTCTTCTCGTAGTTAACTGATGACCAGGAATATCGCATGCTAGATATTCTTGAGAGAAATCGTAAGGCCATTGGATGGAATATTTCAGATCTCCATGGGATTAGTCCAGCTTTGTGCTTGCCTCATATCTACTTAGAGGATGACTGTAACCCTCCCACGAGTGTCAACGCTATCTCAATACAGATCTAAGGGAGGCTGTTATGAAAGAGATCAAGAAATGGTGTGATGCTGGCTTTATTTATCCCATTTCGGATTCCAAGTGGGTCATCCCTTACATGTTGTGCCAAAGAAATCCGGGATTACTATCATGAAGAATGACCTTGGTAAGGAGATTCCAACCCGTGTACATACTTCATGGCGTATTTGTGTAGATTATTGATGCCTGAATTCAACTAACAAGAAGTATTACTTTCCACTACCCTTTATTGATCAGATTATTGAGCGGTTGGCAAGGAAAGAGTTCTTTTGTTTCTTGGATGGGTACTCAAGGTATAACCAGGTTGCTATCGCGCTTGAGGATCAGGAGAAAACTACTTTCACTTGTTTTTTTGGCACCTACGCCTTTAGACGGATGCCCTTTTGATGTAATGCCCCTGCTATATTTCAAAGGTGTATGTTGGTCATTTTTGCTGACATGGTGGGATGTTCTAGAGGTTTTCACGGATGATTTATCAGTCTACGGGAATATTTTTGACACATATCTTTCTCGTTTAGATCGAATCTTTCAACATTGCTACGAGGTAAACCTAGTGCTCTTGTGGGAGAAGAGTCACTTTATGGTGACTAATGGGATTGTATTGGGCCAAGTCATCTACAAACATGGTATGAGGGTTGACCCGGCTAAGATCGATGTGATATCCAAGTTAGAGCCACTGTAGAATTTGAAGCAGTTGAAGTCATTTCTAGGACACATTGGATTTTATAGGTGACTCATTAAAGACTTCAACAAAATCACTAGACCTTTAATTGAGCTTCTATGCAAGGAGAGTGAGTTCTACCTCCTTAGTTCACATGTTATTGTGTACACGGATGATACTACCATATGGTACTTACATGCAAAGAAGGATGCCAAACCATGCCTTATCAGATGAATCCTTATTCTCCAGGAATTTTATTTAGAGTTTCGAGATAAACTTGGAAAAGAATGTTGTGGTAGATCACCTTTCCCGTGTTACATATGCATAAACTTCTGAGCAGAGTATGATCCCTATTTCAGAGACCTTTCCGGATGAGACCATTTTGTTTGTGGACTCACTCCTATGGTATGCTGATATTGTGAACTATCTTGTCTCCAAGAAAGTTCCACAAGATTGGCCGAAGTATAAGGTAGACAGATTCCTATCAGAGATACATTATTACCAATGGGAGGATCTTTACCTATTTCGTGTGTGTGCGAATTGTACCTGGAGAAGGTGCTTTCCTTAGGAGGAACACACTAGTGTACTTGAGCACTGCCACAAATTAGAGTCGGGTTGGCACCACTCGGGGAATCACATGACAACAAAGATTTTATAGAGTGTCCTATGGTGGCCAAAATTATTTAAGGATTCTACATATTATGTTTGAGGATGTATTGAGTGTCAGAAGATGGGAGGAACTGTTGGTTCCAAAGATACTATGCCTTTGAGATAAATACAGATTTCTGATGTTTTTGATGGTTGGGGCATAGACTTCATGGGCCCATTTCCTGTCTGTCAGGGATATCCGTACATCCTGCTTGTTGTGATTATGTTAGTTGATGGGTGGAGGGTATCCCCACCCGAGCCGTTGATAGTCGTACAATGTGTTCCTTTCTCAAGGACCATATTATTATGCGGTTTGAGGTTCTCAAGATACTAATTTTAGATTAGAGAAGTCATTTCATTAATAAAGAAGTCAAGAAGCAGGTGAAGGAGTACGCCATTGAAAATAGAGTAGCATCTCCTTACCACCCATAGACTAATGGCTTGGCTGGGATTTCAAATAAGGAGATTGATAACCCAAAACTATCGTCAGTAGAGCATTCCACACAAGGAGGGAACACAATTGCTGAAGTGACTGACAAAAACCTCGGATTCAATCAACAATTAACCCATAATATGAATAAAGCAATTAATAACAAAAATATGGAGATAAATTTTATTATAACTCTACAACAAATGTGTATAGTTGAAAGCATGTGTAGAGGTCGAACACTGGAGCAAAAGGGAGAAGGAGTCATGGTAAATGCATAACAATTCTGCCTTTTATCTCTTATCCAATTTTTTTGTTTTTGTGGGGTTTTGGATTTTTTATTTTATTTTTGGTCTTTTTATATTTTTATATTTTTCAATTTTTATATTTTCTTTTTAATTTAAATATAAGATATGTATATGTATATGTATAAATACAATATAAGGTGTATATGGATACTATATAGATAAAATATGTAAAAATAGATAAAATATAGTAACTATAATGTTTTGTAATTTTTATATTTTTTCTATTTTTTGATTATTTTTATGGAATTTTTGCTTATTTTTATGTGTTTTTAAAGTCAAAAATATCCCAAATAAGGGATTCATGATAATATGAAATTAATTTGGGTTTTAAAAATAGTAAATAGGTCCCAAAATTACCCAAATTAGTTTTAGTATATAAATAATAATGTATAGATAATTATAATATAGAAAATTTTTTTGTTATTTTTGTTAATTTTTTATATTTTTTGTTAGATTTTGGAGTTCTATAATTTTTATCATTTTCTTTTTCTATTTTAGGGGTTTTTATATTCTGGACTCAATAAATATAAAATATACTATAAATATTTTTTTGAAATTTTTCAAAATGGTTTTACATTTTTTTGGAATTTTTATAAGTAAATAGGGAATATATGTACTGTTTTTCATTTTTAGTAAATATATTAAATGTAAAAAATGTCAAACAAAATATAAGAGTGAAAGTATATGACATAAATTATCTAATCCTATTTTTCCACATTTTTCGGAGCACATTAGCTAATTTTAATAAATAGAGAAAACTCAAAAAAATATTTATCCTGACAGGGGCATTTTTGCAATAAAAATAAAGTCTAGGCGTTCTGTGTAAATATCCCAAAAATATACAATGTAATTAAAAATTTAATGAACTATTTAACAATTAGAAAATTACCTGTGCCATATGTGCAATTTACCCCATCACGTGGGACTACACGTGATGCGTGCTGGAAGGACCAAAATGCAACTACGAAAAAGTTTACGGACTTCTCAACATATTTTACAAAAATATACGACGTGCTTTTCATTTTATTGGACTTTTTATAAATACAAAAACTAACAGAGGCTTACATGCAATTTTTCCACATCGCGTAGGACGACATGTGAGGTGACGTGGACTGGACCTAAGTGTAATTAAAAAAGCTCAGGGTCCTTTATATAAAAGTTCCACTTTATTAATACGCTACATTTTATTTACAGGACTAAAGAGTAAATACAAAATATGCAGGGTGAGATAAGCAATTACCCCAAACAAGGCGCGCTATCGAACGGCTGAAATCTTTTCACTTGCCACGTGTCCGCTCCATAACGGCCGATGACGCTTCACGGATCGATGGCCAAGATTAGATCGCGGATCGCAATCAGACGGTGAAGACGTGGCATAATCCTATGGTTGTGGTTTTATTTGGACCCTCCTTCTTGATCAGACGACAGAAAGGAGTCGAGGAAGAACATGGAAAGAACTCACTGCTGACAAGTTGCTCCCGATGAGATCTCCCTCCCTCGTCGATCTTTGCTGCTCCCAAGGGTCCCAAAATCTTCCTAGCAGGCGTCTCTATCCACTAGAGGGCGAAAAAGGGCTCGAAGTCGACAGGAGGTCCTTCGCAAGGTTGGGGAAGATGAAGGGTTCTGGGTACCTCCGTCAAACTGCACACCCGTCTCCTGGAACGAATTTGCTCGCCTATTCTGCACAGGAAGGAGACACGGCTCGAGGGGCTCCTCCTCGACGAAGTGTGAAGCTGTTAGCACGAAAAAAATGAGGTGGGCGGAGATGCTTCCGGCAAAGTGGCAGAGGGGAGCATCGATTCACAGAATCAAAGAGGTTCCAGGTGGTCTAGGATGGCTAGAAGATGGAGAAGCGAATGGGTAAGAAATGCGGGCGATCAACGTGGTCGGAAACAAGCAAATCACGGTGGACAGAGCTCGCCGGAGCGGAGCTCCGACGAACTACAAAGGGATCATTTCATGCTAAACTACTACGCTAATAGCTAATCTAATTACATAATTAAAAAGCTGACATAAAAATCTACCTAAAGAAATAAAAGATGCAGCTCGTACTTGACTTGGAGGCCAAGGAGCAGGGCCACACCGGAGCATCGCCGTGGGTGCACCTCCGCCTGCCTTCGACCGTCGCGGACCACAGTGTTCTTTCTTTGTCACAAGGATGCTCTCTTTTGCTGGGGTTGCGGGTTTTAAGGGGTTGAAGAGTGACCAAATTTGAGAAGGAAAGTGGAGGTCTTTATTTATGAGCATTAGCAGTCACCCTTATTGACTAGCCAATAACAAGGAATCTCGCGTATGTACAAGGTATCTATAGGTTGGGTGTAAATGATGATGGATATCGGAGTAATTCTCGTGAAGGAATCGAAGATAACGGAGTGACGTGTCAATAAAAAAATGGATGAAAATGCAGAACAAGACAGATTTGAGTCAAATCAGAAGCAGAGGGGGAGTTGACCTAGGTTAACTCACGACCTAACGTGATTGGTTCACGTCAGGTCGCTACAGGACAAAATGGTTGAATTATTCGAAATAATTATTTTAAAAATAGTAAACAATTTTATTAATTTTCAAATATAAAATAAAAAATGTTCATTATTTTATTTAGTATTATATTATGATTTTTATTTATTTTTTGATGTACTTTATTAGTAGTTAATTTTTAATAGTGTATTTATTGGTATATTTCCCTATATTTTGTACATTTTTATTTTTATTTTGTATATTTTATTTTATTATTTTATTTCTGTATTTTATATATTTATAACTTATATTTAAGAGTATAAATACTTTTTTATTTTATTTTTATGATGTTATTTAAACATTTAAATAAATAAGTATGTATATTCTATATCTATATTTATAAGTATTTTACCTAGGTATTATATACATCTTTTTATTATAATGTATTTTTAATGAGTTTTATTTTGGTTGTGTATTACTAATTGATTATGAATAATATTTAAAATATTAGAAAAATATAAAGAATAAAAGAATGAAAGAAAATGATTCCCCTTTTATTTATATACATGTAAATCGCAGGTATTTCATCTATGTTTTCTCATAGATTTATTTTATTTTATTTTAATTTAATTTTTGGTTTTATTATAGTTTTAATATAAACATAGATTATAATTTAAAAAAATATAAAAATATGAATTTGTGAAAATAATAAGATATGAATAAAATGAATATTCTAATCGGTATAACATATAATAGGGGTCAAAAACCTAACTTTCACACAGTAACTCCACAAAATATAAATCCACGACCATTAAATAGCTTGTGAAGAGTATATACAATTAGAGGTGATTTTGATATGTTTTATGTTTTTACTTGAAAGATAAGGGTCTGTGAAGTTTAGTTTTTGGCTTTTTATTTTGTGTATAAAATGTAGAAGTGTATAATTTTCGTACAAACTCAATTTTGTAATTTTATTTACATTATTATCTACAAATTTTATGTACAAAATTTCTTCATTTGATGAATAAAAATGAAGAATAAAATAGGTTTCAAAATGCATAAATAAAGAATGAACAAATGGAATGTTTATTCTATTTTGGCCCTTATCTCCCCCTTCTTTATTCCTTGTCGAACAACTCAATTCTTGACTTGGTCTCAGGGTTTAGGGTCATAAAATATTTTCAATATTTTATTCCCTTTTCTTATCTCTATTCTATAATTTTTGCATTAAAAACCTTATTTTATATACAATACAATAAATTATGAATGCTATTATGCACAAATTAATGCTATTTATATGCATTAGCTAGGGTTTTTTAAGGCTAAAATGATAGAATAAAGGTGATGAAATGGAGATTCATCACCCCCTGTACTTGCCTTCGCTAGTCCCTAGCAAACACTTATGCAATAAGTACAAAGAGAATAGAGAAGAAAAGAACAAAGAATAAAGAATAGATGGATTTGATTTCAATAATTAAACTTATCATAACAAAATCAAAGTTTAGATCTCAGGTTAGACCTTGATGTGAAAATGTATGTGGAACCGGGCCGAGAACAAAATTTAAAGCACAACAGCCTTTGAGAGTATCAGAACTTGGTTCAAACCACCTCAATTGTCAGGTCATAACTAGCCTACATCATACGCAAACCCTTGTGACTATGAAGCTGACTTGTACAGTGTAAGTGATAGTGGCTCTCCCCAACTGGAATGACAAAGGAACTGACTTCTCCAGAATGACAACCCAATGATTCCCTAATCCAGAACTCTGTCCTTGACGAGGGGGGTATTCCCTTCTAAATTCAAGTGGCATCCAACTCAAGAGGAGGAGGTGAAGAAAAGAATGGACGGTAGCCAGTGAGCTGCCTATCTTGGGATGCAAGACCAGTGTAGTCAAGTCATCCAGCTGCAGGCTCACATGGTATAACTTTGATGCTCAAGCTTTCTTATTTTCTATAAAAAATATATACATACTCCGACATGCATTTTTATTTTATTTTCATGCCAGTCCCCTTTTTTTTGGAGTTTTTTAAATACTATTTACAACAACATTTACATAAGGACTTTTTCCTCGAGTCAGAATACTATCCCTCTTTTGAAGCTTTATTGCAATCCACTCTCTCCTGTCATTGGACTTCTTTGTAACTGGACCAGGTTGGGGTGCACTTCCCTCCCTAGATGAGGACGAATATTTCCACCCGTGTGCGTCTCAAACCAGCAAATCCAACCCCCTCACCACTCCAACTGAGTTGAGCCAAGTGAAAGGTGCAAGTGTCCAAGTTAGGTCACGGCCGACAAGAGTCATGCGTGTGTCTCGAAAGTTCTAGTTAGTTAGTTGAGGTGGCATGAACCCAACCCTGTGTCTCAAAGAATTAAGTCTGAATAGACCTGAAGTACCTTAAACCTAGTTCCCATAAGGTTCGAGTGCAGTTAGTGCAGTAAGGTCCAACCAAGCTCCAATCTTCAACTTTATTGGACTAGTTCAATCATCAAGCTCAATTGAAAAGAATATGAATGTTATGCAAATGCTATTTACAATGATTCAAAGAATGATACAATTTTTCAAAGAATTTCGAAAAAGATTTTTTATACAAAGAATCTTATAAATAAAAGAATTTTAGCACACAAAGTATAAAATATATACAACTATTTACACGGACATGCTTCTTTTTATTTCTTTACAAGACCAAAGACTGAAAGAATTTTGCAAATTTTAAAAGTTATTTTATAGATATATATACAATTAACAAAGAATTTTATTTTTATATGTATATTTCATTTTATTTTATTTAATGATGCCTTTATTCCTCAAATTTGTTTGAAAACAATTTTCAAAACTATAGTACAAAATATTTTTTGCAAATATTTACAACATTTGAAAGCAATTTTGCAGATATTTTTCAAAAATATTTTTATAAACATTTTCCAAATCATTTGCAAATAGGTTTTCAAATCCTTTATTTTACACAAAGAAAAGATTTTTTGCAATCAAAATATTTTACAAAGGTTGAAAAACATTTCACAAAAAGTTTTCCGAACGGTTCACACCATTTTTCCAATCATTTTGCAGAAGTATTTTTAACATGATTTATTAATTAGTATATACAAAAAGAATTTGAGGAATAAGAAGCCTTATTGATTGGTTTTTTTAATGAATTATATAGTATTTTCAACCATATTCATTAATAAATAATAAGAAAGTACGAGTTATGGCTAAAGTATATATAGAGTATATACATCTCCTATACTTAGCATGAGCTATGTCCTCATAGATCGAAAAGAGAAAGAGAGGACATAACTCGTACTGAGTACAGAAAGTCTATACTACAATGACTGAAAGAATAAAAAATGCAAGAATAATCCTAGTATAGCAAACTGTACACAACGCATGGAGGGTCAAGGGTGGGAATGAACAGATCACAGCTCGAGCTGTCTCCCCCTATACTTAGGGTGAGAAATCCCTAAGTATAGTAGAGCAAACCCCCCCCATACTTAGGACAAAGTACGTCCTAAGTACAGAAAACTATCGTCGGTTGTGCATTCTACACAAGGAGGGAACGCAGTCGCTGAAGTGACCGACAAAAACCTTGGACTCAATCAACAATTAAACCACAATATAAATAAATAAATGAATGGAAAAAATGTGGAGTTAAAATTTATTATAATCTACAACAAATGTGTATAGGTGTAAGCATGTGAAGAGGTCGAACATTGGGAGCAAACGGGAGAAGGAGGCGTGGTAAATGCATAAAAATTCTGTCTTTTATCTCTTATGAAATTTATTATTTTTGTGGGTTTTTGGATTTTATATATTTTTATTTTATTTTTGATTTTATATTTTTGTATTTTCTTTTTATATTTTTCAATTTTTATATTTTATTTTTGATTTAAATATAAGATATATATATGCAGATATGTATATGTATACATACAATATAAGGTGTATATAGATACTATAAATATAAAAGTATGTAGAAATAGATAAAATATAGTAAATATAATGTTTTTGTGATTTTTATATTTATCTATTTTTTTTATTATTTTTCTGAAATATTGCTAATTTTTATGTGTTTTTAAAGTCAAAAATATCCCAAATAAGGGATTCATGGATAATCTAAAATTAATTTGGGTTTTAAAAATAATATATTGGTCCCAAAGTTACCCAAATTAATTTTAATATATAAATAATAATGTATATATAATTATAAAATAGAAAAACATATTTTGTTATTTTAGTTCAATTTTTATATTTTTTGTTGGATTTTGGAGCTTTATGATTTTTATTATTTTCTTTTTCTATTTTTGAGGTTTTTGTTGTTTGGACTCAATAAAACCAAAATATACTATATATATTTTAATTTTTCAAAATGTTTTTTTATTTTTTTGGAATATTTACAGGTAAACAAGGAATATATGTGCTCTTTTTCATTTTAATAAATATATTAAATGCAAAAAATGTCAAACAAAATGTAGGCTTAAAGAATATGAGATAAAGCATCTAATCCTACTTTTCCACATTTTTCGGAGCACATTAGCTATTTTTAATAAATAGAGAAAACACACAAAAATACATGCCCTAGTAGGGGCATTTTTGCAATAAAAATAAAATACAGAGCTTCTGTACAAATATCCCAAAAATATACAATGTAATTGAAAATTTAATGAACTATTTAACAATTAGAAAATTGCTAGGGCCATATGTGCAATTTACCCCATTAACCATGGTTACACGTGATGCATGCTAGAAGGACCAAAATGCATTTATGAAAAAGTTCAGAGATCTCTTAGTAATTTTATAAAAATATACAACGTGCATTTTATTTTATTGGACTTTTTAAAAATACAAAAACTAATAGGGGCTTACATGTAGTTTTGCCACCTCACATGCTAAGTATAATTAAAAAAAGCTCAGGGTCCTATATACAAAAGTTCCACTTTATTTAATACTCTACATTTTATTTACAAGACTAAAAAATAAATTCAAAATATGCATGGCGAGACATGCAATTACTCCAACAAGGCGTGCTATCGAACAACCGAGATCTTTTCACTTGCCACGTGTTCACTCCACAACGACCATTGACGCTTCGTGGATCGATGGCCAAGATTAGATCGTAGATCGCGATCAGATGGTGAAGACATGGCATGATCCTATGGATGTGATTTTATCTCGACCCTCCTTCTTAATCGGACGACAGGGAGGGGCTGAGGAAGAACAGGGGTAGAAATCACCGCTGGCGAGTTTCTCCCGATGAGATCTCCCTCCCTCGTCGGTCTTTGCTGCTCCCAAGGGTCCCAAAATCTTCCTGGCATGTGCCTCTATCCAGTGGAGGGCGAAAAAGGGCTCGAAGTTGATCGAAGGTCCTCTACGAGGTCGGGGAAGATGAAGTGTTCCAGGTACCTCCGTCCAACTGCAAATCCATCTCCTAGCAGGTATTTTCTTGCCTATTCTGCACAGGAAGGAGACACGGCTTGAGGGGCTCCTCCTCGACCAAGTGTGAAGCTGCTAGCACGAAAAAATCAGGTGGCAGAGATACTTCCGGCGAAGTGGCGGACGGGAGCGTCAATTCACGGAGTCAAAGAGATTTCACATGGTCTAGGATGGCTGGAATATGGAGAAGCGAATGGGGAAGAAATGCGGGCGGTCAACGTGGTTGGAAACAGGCGAATCACGGTGGACAGAGTTCGTCGGAGCGGAGCTCCGACTAACTATGAAGGGACCATTTCACACTAAAATACTACGCTAATAGATAATCTAATTGCATAATTAAAAAGCTGACATAAAAATATACCTAAAGAAATAAAAGATACAACTCATACTTTACTTGGGGGCAAAGGAGCAGGGCCACGCTGGAGCACCGTCGTGGGTGCACCTCTGCCCGCCTTCGACCGCCGCGGACCTCAGGGGTTGCCCCTCTGTCAAAGGGATGCTCTTTTTGGCCGAGGTTGTAGGTTTTCAAGGGTTGAAGAGTGACCAAATTTGAGAAGGAAGGTGGAGATCTTTATTTATGAGCATTAGCAGGCACCCTTATTGACCGGCTAATAACAAGGAATCTCACTATGTACAAGGTATCTACAGGTTGGGTGTGAATGATGATGGATCTGGGAGTAATTCCTGTGAAGGGATCGAAGACAACAGAGCGACATGTCAACCTGAAAAATGGATGAAAATGCAGAACAAGATAGATTTGAGTCAAATCAGAAGCAGAGGGGGAGTTGACCTAGGTTAACTCGCGACTTGACGTGATTGGTCCACGTCAGGTCGCTACAGGACAAAATGGCTGAATTATTCGAAATAATTATTTTAAAAATAGTAAATGATTTTATTAATTTTTAAATATAAAATAAAAAAATGTTTAATATTTTATTTAGTATTTTATTATGATTTTTATTTATTTTTGATGTATTTTATTAGCAGTTAATTTTTAATAGTGTATTTATAGGTATATTTGCCTATGTTTTGTAAAGTTTTAATTTTTATTTGTATATTTTGATTTATTAGTTTGTTTTATATATTTATAACTTATTTTTATGAGTATAAATATATTTTTATTTTATTTTTACAATGTTATTTGTACATTTAAATAAATAAGTATGTATAGCCTATATGTATATTTATAAGTATTTTACCTAGGTATTATATACATCTTTTTATTTTTATGTATTTTAATGAGTTTTATTTTGGTTTTATATTTTTACTTGATTATGAATAATATTTACAATATTATAAAAATATAAAGAATAAAAGAATGAAAGGAATATGATTCCCCTTTTATTTATATACATGTATATCACAGGTATTTCATCTATGTTTTCTCATAGATTTTTTTATTTTATTTTTCTTTTTGGTTTTATTACAATTTTAATATATACGTAGGTTATAAATAATTTTTAAAAAATTATTAAAATATGAATTTGTGAAAATAATAAGAGATGAATAAAATGAATATTTTAGTCGATATAATATACAATAGGGGGTAAAAAACCTAACTTTCACACAATAACTCCAAAAATACAAGTCCACCACCATTAATAGCTTGTGAAAAGTTATATACAATCAAATGTGATTTTGATATGGGTCTGTGAAGTTTGGTTTTTGGCCTTTTATTTTGTGTATAAAATGTACACAATGTATTATTTTTGTACAAACTCAATTTTGTAATTTTATTACATTATTATTTACAACTTTTATGTACAAAGTTTCTTCATTTTATGAATAAAAATGAATAATAAAATAGGTGTTAAAAATGCATAAAGATAGAATGAACAAATGGAATGTTTATTCTATTTTGGCCCTTATCTCCCCCTACTTTATTCCTTGTCGTCCAACTCAATTCTTGACTTGGTCTCGGGGTTTAGGTTCATAAAATATTTTCAATATTTTATTCCTTTTTCTTTTCTTCTTTTTATTCGATAATTTTGACATTAAAAACTTATTTTATACAAAAATAATACAATAAATAATGAATGCTATTATGCACAAATTGATGCTATTTATATGCATTAGCTAGGGTTTTCAAGGCCAAAATTATAGAAGAATGGTGATGAAATGGAGATTCATCACCGCCTATACCTCCCTTTGCTAGTCCCTAGCAAACACTTATGCAATAAGTAGGAAGAGATAAAGAAGAAAAGAAAAAGAATATATAATAAAGAATAGATGGAATTGATTTCAATAATTAAACTTGTCATAACAAAATCAAAGTTTGGATTTCAGGTTAGACCTTGATGTGAAAATGTGTGTGGAACTGGGTCAAGAACCAAATTTAAAACACAACAATCTTCGAGAGTATCAGAACTCGGTTCAAAGCACCTCAATAGCCAGGTCTGAACTAGTCTACATAATATGCAAACCCTTATGACTATGAAGGTGACTTGTACGGTGTAAGTGATAGTGGCTCTCCCTAACTGGAATGACAAAGGAAGTGACTTCTCTAGAATGACAACCCAATGATTCCCTAATCCAGCACTCTGTCCTCGAGGAGGGGGGCATTCCCTTCTAAGTTCAAGTGACATCCAATTCAAGAGGAGGTGAAGAAAAGAATGGATGGTAGCCAGTGTAGGTATCTATCTTGGGATGCAATGCCAATGTAGTCAAGTCATCCAGCTGCAGGCTCACATGGTATAACTTTGATGCCCAAGCTTGCTTATTTTCTGTTCAACATATATACATACTCCGACATGCATTTTTATTTTATTTTCATGCATGTCCCCCTTTTTGGAGTTTTTTTGAAATACTATTTACAATAGCATTTACATAAGGACTTTTTCCTCTTGAGCCAGAATACTGTCCCTCTTTTGAAGCTTTATTGCAACCCACACTCTCCTGTCATTGGACTTCATTGTAACTGAAATGTGAATAGTTCAAGTTTTTGCATGAAAAAATATAATAAAAATAAACTACGGGATAACGTACGTAACTTACCCAGATAAACTCGTGCAACACACATGCCTGATGCTGGCAGGGGCTCTCCTGAAATTTCTAAAATAGGAAGATGTCTTCACAATTTGCCCAATTTGAACTGGCACGAGCATTTATGCAATTTTGAAAACTTCCAAGGGTTGACTTAAAATTTTGTCGATATTTTATTCTTCTTTATTCCCCTTAGGGTTACTGTGCTTCTCTGTTCTTCGTTCTTTTAAAACAACAAAGAGGCAGGGCCACTTCCCCTCCCTTCCTCTTCTTCAAGAATGACAACGACAACGTCCAGCGTGGTAGGGCACGCACGGTGGTGAGGAGCACCACGGGTCAGCAGAGGCAACTGGCGATCAGCGAAGGCAGGTCTGGGCATGGTGCTCGGATGCTGGAGTGGCAGGCGGTGTGGGATGGTCGGTGCGAGGCGGTTCCAGGAGGTGGGCGACGGGTTCTAGCGACAGTTGGGGCGTTGATGGCTAAAGACGACGACGCTGGGCAGTGATCGATGGCACAACTCAGGAGATTGCGGAGGGTACGTCAGTTGGCGGTGCTGTAGAGAGAGTGGCTCACGGCTAGGCTATTTGCGATGGATGGAGGGGGCATTGCGATGCGGAGGCTGATCGAATGGTGGTGGGAGGATGGTAGCTCTGTAGAGCCGCCAGGGAAGGCTGTGAAGGACGGCGGCCACTGCTAGTGGATGAGCGGCGACGCCAGCTGCGCTGCTTCTTTTTTTAATTTTGTAAAACAGAAACAACAAAAAAACAAAACTTTTATTTTTTTATTTTTTGAATTTTTATCCCTGCAAAACAAATGTTAGGAAGGGAAACAATATATTTTTTGTGTTATATATATTATTTATAAACAAATGAGGATACGAGCACGACGGCTCGGTCTCGATTATTTGAAATGCAAAAAATCAAACAAAGATGTGAGTGGATGTAGATCCTTGCGATGTGGATCGAATCCTCATCTCCAGTCATCGTACACGGTCGGAATTTGAAGATTGCGTAAGGTAGAATAAGAATGTGAATAGATCGAGATGTGAAGGTGAAAAAGAGAATCGGGTGAATCAGATCGTGATGGTGGATTCTAAGATCTAGAATAAAAATATGATGACGAAGTAAAAAAATGCGAAAAATTAAACTAAGGTTAACTTAGGTTAAAAATAAGAGAAGAAAAATGTGGATCTCACCCTAGGAGTGGAAAAGACCTTAATCTCCTCGACGAAGGCCGACTCGCTGTCACTGGATGGCTCGGAGGCTAGGTACCCTTCTGCGAGAAGAAGATTCTCAGAGATCGGTCTCCTCTCACCAAAGATTGATCAAGTTGAAATGAGGGAGAGTGAGCCATATTAATAGATAAAGAAAGGAGTTTGAATTTTTAAAATTTGAATGAATATAAGAGATAAGAGAAAAACTTGAATTGAGATAAAGTTAAAATTATTTACAAAAATTAACTATTTTTTTTATTTTCATCACTTTATTAAATTGGAAAATAAATGTTAATTTATTTTACTGTGGTGATTAGTTAAGAAATATAACAATATACATATACTATACACATATACGACATTATATGCATGGTTCATTAAGGAAATTAGTTTTTTTGTTTTATTATTATTATTTATTTTAAATAATTAACAAAAATATTTACAAATACAATATGTACAAATAAATGTTAAAATTGCACATACCACCCTAGAAAATTGACTTTTCAACCGTAACTCCAAAAATTATGAAATCACACCCATATTAAAGATAATTTAATTTAGAATACAATGGAAGTGAGTTTGGTTCAATTTGAGTTCATATGGAGCTGGGATCAATCTTTCAATTATCACTTAAGGGCTTTTTTCCGGATGTGGTTACTTTTACTATACACATGATTTTATCTGGCAAATATTTTTATTATTTAGGGGACATTTTTATTTACAACTTTTGTTTTGAAAATTGTTTAATTTGAGTTCAATTTATGTACAAATAAATTATTGTAAATACACACATATACACAGAAATATATTTAAAACACATTTTTTGGATTTTCTGATTAAAGACCCTATCTCCCCCTACTTTATTCCTAATCGATCATGTCAAGTCTTGACCTTTTCTCGAGGTTCAGGTTAGCTTGTATCTATTACATATATATAGTATTTCTTCTTTTATTAATTTTTCCTTTATTTATTTATTTTAGGTTAAAATAGTATACAATATACAATATTTAACACAGATGCAAGTTAGTAAGAATATGGACTTAGTATTATATACATGTGTTTTATAAAGGATTTTAAGCTAAAATAAATGAATAAAGATGATGAAATGCAGATTCATCAATACTTTAGTCATAACTCATACTTTTATTAATAACATGGCAATGAAATATGTATTGTTTGTAAATTGTTTTTAAAATTACTTTCTAAATCAAAATTAGGTATACTGTACAAAATGTTTGTAAAATAATTTTGCCACGTGGGATATAAATATATGGGATGTATATATATTCGTAAAATCTACGTGTGTATAAAAACTTTGATAATTTCTTCTCCTATAAATAAAATTATTTATTGCATATAAAATTCTTTTATAAATTTTTATCTAAAACTTGTATATAAAATCCTCTTGTAAAACCTTGTATAAATTTCGTATAACCCTTGTATATATATTCAGTTTACTAACCCTTTTTTCTTTCTCTAAAAAGATGCTTAAATCTATAAAAATTTGCAAAACCCTTTGAGAACCTTTTCAAATGTTTTGCTTTTATTTTTGTTCATAAAAATGCTTTGTATATATTTCTTGCATTTGCATGTGTATTTTTCAGAATAGTGTCGACATTTAAACTAGTCTGGAATAAAATTGAAGAATGGATCTTGGTTATGACGTTAATACGCTTAATTTTAGAGGAACCTTATAGGAACTGGAGTTGAGACTTTTCATGTCTTAGCGACTTAATTCTTTGAGTTCACAAGACTATGTTCACATGTCATCTTGATTATTATAAGTAGAATATTTAACAACACACATGATTCTTCTAGACAGTGGCCTAACTTGGACAAGCACTCTACACATAGCTCTTCATGGAGGAGCTGGTGAGGGGCAGAATCTTTTGTCTTGGGTAGCACACATGTGTGTAACAACTAGTAAACATCCATATTCCTCTAGGGAGGGTAGTGCATCTCAACCTAGTTAGTAGCATTGAGGTCTAACGACAAGATGTTGTCGGTTGCAATAAAGCTTCAAAAGAGGGATAGTCTAGTGGCTCATGAAGAAAAACTCCTTATACATTCTGCACGTTGTATATATGTCAAAAAAGTGCAAAAACTCCAAAAAAGGGGACATGCCTTATTGAAAATAAAATGCTTGTCGGAGTGTATATAATTGAATAAGCAAAGCTTATGTGATTCATTGCATCATCTCATGGGAACTTACAGCTGGAGACTTGGCTACCCTAGTCAAGATCCAAGGGATACGTGACTACACTAGCCATGATCCATTGTCTTCTTTCCCCCTCTTCTTGAACTGGTTGTACTTGAACTTAGAAGAGAATACCCCACTCCTTTAGGAAAGAGTTGCTAGATTAGGAGACTAGAGTTACCTTGTTGAGAGAGACTATTTCTTTACAATTTTTAAGGTGGGGAGCTATATTTCACTTACATCATACAAATAAAGATTCATAGTCATAGGAATTTGCGTATGTAGACTTGTTCTGACCTAACTGTTGATGCGACTTGAATAAGAGTCTTGTGGAACTTAAGGGTTGTTAGGTTCTAAATCCATTTCCCAATAAGGTTCCGCCAAACTAATAATCCAAAGGTCTAACCGAGCTCCATACTACAATGTTATGAAGTAAGTTTAATACTCAGTATTATTCTAAGTTCTTTATTTTTTATTTATTCTTTTCTTTTTCTTTTATTCACTTATTTTTTTAAATAAGTGTTTGTTACGGGACTAGCAAAGGTAAAGCATAGGAGGATGATGAATATGCATTTCATCATCTTTGTTCATTTATTTTAGATTAAAATCCCTTATAAAACACCTATAAATATAACTAATTTCATTCTTTTACTAACCTTAATTCTTATGGAAATATTGTATATTTATCACTATTTTAATCTAAAATAAATAAATAAATAAAGGGAAAATAAAGAAAATAACATACTATAAATATGCAATAGATGCATGCTGAATCATACCTCGAGAGAAAGTCAAAACTTGACCTGATCGATAAGGAATAAAGTAGGGGGAGATAAGGCCTAAAATACAGAAAATTCATTGTTACATGTATATATTCATCACATGTACGTTATTGTCTATAACACACATTCTTTCATTAATTTATTCATCACCAAATCCTTTGTAAATAACACTTAATTCTTCTTGAAATTTGTGAATAAAATTATTTTGTAAAAAATAAAAAATTGTAATTAAATTCTGCGTATATTATGTAAATTACATCACTTTCCAAAAGCCATAAAGTACAAGCTTTCAAGATCAATATTTGCTCCACCCGAACTACAAATTCATCAAACTCATTTTCATTGTACTCCAAATTATTATCTTTAAAATAGATGTGATTTCATAAAAAATCAGAGTTAAGGTGTGAAATGTGACCGATTAGGGTACTATTGTATAATATACCTATATACACTATGTATATTATTTAATTATTATCTTTCTGGTGAATATTTGTGAATATGGTATTTTGAATTATTTTTTAATATTGTATTTAACTTATGTAAAATACAAATAAAAATCAACAAACCATGTATATAATTTATAAGTATCACCATGTATATACTATACTTATACATATTTAATTCACTTAATAATTTAATTACTAAAAATAAAATAAATATTTCATAAAAACCCTTGTAAAATATTGTAAATAAATAAAATATTAATATATAAATATATTTGTATAAATAATTAATTAAAAATCAAAGTTTTTCATCTATATGTGTACATACCTACTAATAACATCTTGCATTTATTTTAATCATTGTATATACATTATTTAATTAATTAAAAAATCACTGAAATTAACTTTATTTTATTCTTAACAATTTTTATTTACAATATTTAATTAAGTAAATTCATTTTCGATTTTTAATTGAATCATTTAGCATTTTATTGATTTTTTTATCATGTAGTGTTTTTTGTCTGCTTCCCCCGTGCATTCTGATTGCCTGACCCATGTTTATTGACCCGTGTCAACTGCTCAGTGTGCACCTAATGCTTGCTGATCTTGTGTTCCGCCATTGCTTCGCCCCTTTTTCTCATGCATCTCGCTCACTAACAACCCCCGACTCCTTCTCCATAATTCTCGGCCATTCATTCATCTCCATCGTTAACACCTTATATACACCATCCTTACCTTGATTTGCATGATTTTTGAATTCAAACCCACACTGGACTTGAGTTTATAGATAATACCCTTCCACCTCATGTGAGGGTCTAATCCGATTTTAGCCCAAGATCACCCTCGATCGAGTGATAGGGTTTATTCTCTAGTGACAGAGGAGCAGATTTCCATTCTAGAGTCTGAGTTTGGTGCCCTAGGTCGCGATTCAACCACATTGTCGGAGTTCTTCGCCGCACGTTCTGCCTCTCAACCTTCAACCACAGATCAAGATGATTCCTCCCTTTTATCTTCTCCATAGGTAACCTAGGTAATTTATTTTTGATTTAGTTCTTCTTATTCACTTTGATTTCATTTAAATATCCCAGATCAGATCTCCATTTTTAACCTCTGATATGCATGATTAGAGGAGCTCCAACCACTTTGCCTTTCTCCATCTCTTCCACCTTCTTAACACCCTTAGATTCTTCAAGATACGAAGATTGACTTCCTTTTCGATCACCTTCACCAGAAGTCATCGCCCCTTCATCATGTCCAAAACATTTGACCTAATTCTTTGTTCAGAGCTCTCTCTGAGCATAAGTAATCATTTGCAGGTCGAAGGAGATCTAGGGATAGAGTAAAGAGCGGAAATCAAATCTTTAGTAGGTTCTTGAAGCAGCATAGATCTTAACGTTCTAGATCCATGAGGACATGTGTCATCTTATCTTTATTCATGTTTGCCCTTTGTATTTATTTTATTTGTGCTTTAGTCCCAGTTTGAACTGATCTTTTGTTTTGCATGCGATCTCTGGAAAATTTGCAATTTCAGCCCCTAGAAATATTTTATTTGCACTCTAGTCTTGTCCATCTAAGCATGCGTGCTCACACATAAGTGTTTTTGGGATTTTTTGCATTATTCGTCCTATATTTTTCATATGTGTTTTCATTTAGTCTACAGACTTTAAATAATTGCATCCAGGACCCTGTGAGTATGCATTTATTTTGCATTTTAAAAATTAAATAAAAATGTCAAAACCCCTTTAAAAATCCCATAACAATTCATGTGGTTTCTTGTTACATCCATTATTCATCCATATATTGCATTTTGCCTTTTTATCATTTTTATTATTTCTAAAAATTCAAAAACCCCATAACAATTCCCTATTTGCAAGTGAAAATCAATAAAAAACAAAAAAGTTATTGAAAAATTCTAAAAAAAGATCTCTTTGCTTCCTTTTAGTTATTTTAATTCTATACAATTTTGGCATTTTTATTCCTTGTCAAAAACATAAAAATCATAAAACTCTCAAAAGCATAAAAAATCATAAAAATTCATTTAAAATCCATAAAATTATAAAATCCCTCTTTGGAGTATATAAAAATTATCTTTCATATTGTATATATTTCATATATTTTTAACCTTATTTGTTATTTTTAAAATTCAAAAACATCCATTTTGTTTTCTCTTTATGTTATTCTCTATTTTTGATTTATTTAAAGGATTTCAATATTGTAGAAAAATTCGAAAAAAATACAAAAAACATAAAAAAATGAAAAAAACTTAAAAATAGTTTTTATTTAAATTTCTGTCTATTTTTATTATAATTGAAAAATTAAAAAGAATGGTTGAGTGTTTGCTTTGTTTTTTTCTTTAAACATTAATTATTTTCAAAAATAAAAAATTCTTTTACAAAATAAAAATTTAAAAACATCAAAAATTAGAAAAATAAATAAAAACATAAAAATTAAATTCCATAAAAAATACAAAATTTAAAAAACCTAGCATAGTGTGCATATAAATTTCTTCATTATTTTCATTGATTTTCATTGCATAGAATAACCCTCAGGATTTCTCATTGAGCACCGTCAGTTCATGCCAGTCGGTGACACCATTGTTAGAAACTCCTACTGTGAAGAAATATGAATCATCACCACCAAATCAGTGTTAACCGAGTCAGTAACAACCAACGATCCTGCACGTGTACTACGTACAACACCCGAGAAGGCCCCGCCGCAACAACAAATGGTCTACCAACCTGACTTCCTACCATCTTGTGATCTAGCATTCCCGCCACCACCTTTTATATTAGAAGTCGATGGTGTCTAGAGCAAGGATGTACATCTAGCCTGTCTTGTTGGACAACCCCAGGGCTAGCCACCAGCTAACCGACATTACCACCAACCTCATGGTGGTTGCTTTGCACCATCCTCCCAGTCTCAACCTAAGCATCAACATCACCAGCCTCTACATTATCACAATAATTAGAGACATTCGTAGCAATACCTGCAGCTGGAGTACTGTCTGCACCTACAGTACCACCAATTCGTGGCTGCACCTTAGCAGCAATATCCTCTTCCTCCATACCATCAATGTTAGCTTCCCCCTTTGACCTCCCCACTTGCAATCATAACGTAGTAAGCACGTTGAACCATCCCAGGTGGTTCTAGTGAACCCGAGCCTTGATTTCTTGGCCCAACTCGTAAAAGGCCTATCAGAGATGATAAGGAAGCTAGATGACCTGATGGCCACCGGAACTCCTATCTTAGCACAGGTCGAAGCTAATATCAATAATTTCAAGAGAAAAGAGAAGGTAGAATTTGATGTCCCATAAGTGCCTGTAGAGTTAGATGATTGTTTTGCTTTGACTAATGCTGTTACTCTCAAAAGCAGTAGGACCTTGCCTCCGCCTGCCGCAATCTAAGGGAAGAATAAAGCTTCATCAGGTGAATCGTCATCTTCTGCATTGTCGTTCCAGCTATAGGTTCGGGTGAGGAAGAAGAAGAAGAAGGAGGAGGATCCATGCTTGTTGTCATCGACTACCACACGCATCAACAGAAAGAACAAAAAATCAGAAAAATCAAAAAGATAAAAAAGATGATCACAATCGAAGTGAAGCTGCACTAGCCCTGAAGACACCAACAACCAATCCAACGCTAACTGACAAAGTGGAGACCACACTTTTTGCACATCCACCACTAGCTGCACTACCACTTCCAGAATGTACATGTTTTTGCAATACTAATATACATAATATCGCGGACAAGAATCCTATTGTAAATAAGAATAATGCTTTTGATTTCAGTTCTGTAAATATTCTTATTCATGATGCAATACAAAAATAAAAAATGGCAACAAAAGAGTGCATTGTCTAGTCTAGGAGTTGTGGATATCCTAAAGAATTTGACTAGGAATTGCTGTTGAGCCAAGCCATGTACATGACCACTATGAAGAAGGTCTTGAAGGAAGCATGTACAAACAAGAATTGGTCAAACAACAATAACAAACACCAGCAAGTTGAGAAGCACATCCTCACCTTGGCTACAATTGCAGGAATGAGCAATCTCCCTCAAAAGAAGCAAGACAAAGGAGCAACTTTGATTAGATGTGAGATTTTTGACCAAGTCTTCAAGTGAACGCTGCTTGATAGTGGCTCTTCCATCAACCTCTTGCTCTCATCATTACTGCAATAATTTGGGTTGCGTCCATTGAAGTAGGCACGCATGATCCTTCAGTTCACTCACCGTTCCATCAAGCGAACCTGAGGTCTGTTGGAAGATGTTATCGTAAATGTGCAAGACATGCAGTTTGCTGTGGATTTTATAGTCCTTGATATGGACTCTCTGGCATCATTACTTCAAACCCCGATTACCCTTGATCTACCATTCTTGCGCACTACAAAGCCCGTGGTTGACTATGGGTCTGGGAAGATCACGTTCAACTCGAGCACTTATAGAGTGACCATAGACATGGTCAGTGAGCCAAAAGTCGTATTTGGTGAAAGTCATACAACACCGTCTAAAGCAGATCGTGACTTTATCATAGAAATAAGAGATACAAAACTCTATTTAAATGATACATGCACCATGGAAATCCTCTCTCATGAGGAGGACCAGGAAAGCACAGTCAACGCAAGCTTCAATAGCACTTGGGAGATAGAATCCAATGTGTTTTTACATCTCTTTGATTTAGAAGATTCATGCTAGTCACAACATGATGAATTCATTAAAGATCTGTTCAATACCTTTTCAGTTGAGCAACCATCCATTGAGGTGAGTAACACCTCTAAAGTCATGGCTGATCATCCACTTACTAGCGCAGTTTTTGAAGTGATCGAGAAGCAGTCTAGATTAGAACCAGAATTAAAGCTACTTCCGGCAGACGTCAAGCATGCCTTCATTGCGAGTGTAGGTAATATGTATCCGATTATTATCAGCATCATGCTGACCATGGATCAAGAATCTCAACTTCTCGAGGTTCTAGAGAAAAACCATAAGGCACTTGGTTGGCATGTTTCATACCTCCGAGGGATAAATCCTGCACTGTGTTCACATCATATCTATTTTGAAGATGATGCCAAGTTGTACCGAGAGTATCGAAGAAGACTAAACCCAAATTTACGGGACATATTTATGAAAAAAATAATGAAATGGCGTGACACATGATTCATCTATCCCATCTCCGATTCAAAATGAGTGTTCCCTCTGCATGTAGTTCCAAAGAAACCTGGACTCACCCTGGTTACAAATGACAAATTAGAGGAGATTTCTACTCAGGTACCAACATCCTGGTGCGTATGTGTTGACTAGTGCCACCTCAATGCTGCAATAAAGAAGGACGACTTCCCCTTACCATTCATCGATCAAGTTCTAGAGTGATTAGCCGGCAAGGAGTTCTTCTGCTCTCTGGATGGGAACTCCGGGTAGAACCAAGTGGCAATCACTAGAGAGGACCAAGAGAATACTACCTTCACTTGCTCGTTCGACACCTATGCCTTTAGAAGAATGCCCTTTGGTTTATGCAATGCACCTGCAACATTCCAGAGATGCATGCTTGCCACTTTTGCCGAGGTGGTTAAGAGTTTTCTTGAGGTGTTCATGGATAACTTCTCTGTCTACGTTGACAGTTTTGATGCTTCCTTGAGCTCCTGAATAGAGTACTTCATAAATGTCGTGAAGTAAATCTTGTGCTATCTTGGGAAAAGTGTTGCATTGAATGTCAAAGATTGGGATGCACCCTTACAGCTAAAGATTCCATGCCCTTGAAGTTCATTCAGATTTCAAATGTATTCAATTCTTAGGGAATCGATTTCATGGGACCCTTTCCCAACAGTCAAATATACGAGCACGTACTTCTTGTTGTTGATTGCGTGAGTCGCTGGGTTGAAGCTATCACTGCCCGAGCTGCATACACATGTACAATTTGTCAGTTTCTAAGAGAGAACATCATATCATAGTTTAGGATTTCGAAGATTCTAATATCAGACGAGAATGGCTATTTCATTAACAGAGAGGTAAAGAAATTAATGAAGGAGTATGACATCGAGCATCGAGTCGCGTCTCCTTATCTTTCCAAACCAATGGCATGATAGAATTATCAAATTGAGATATCAAGATGATCCTGCAGAATCTTGTGAAGCCGAACATGAAGAATTGGTCCCAAATATTGGAATTTATCCTTTGAGCATACAAAACTTCTTACAAGTCTCCCTTGGGCATGTTGTCCTACCGTCTTACGTATGGAAAGCCACACCATCTTCCCATGGAACTGGTCCACAAATCATTATGAGTAATTAATATATGCAACTTGGATTCATGAAAAGGTGGTCAGAAAAGAAAAGAGGATCTGAAGAAGCTCCTAGAATTAAGAGACTGTGCTTATGATAACACATTGATGTACAAGGAGAAGGTTAAATGTTGGCATGACCGGCACATCATATGAAAGACCTTCAAGACTGGATAGAAAGTGCGGCTATTTGACGTAATGTTGATGATATTCTCAGTAAAATTAAAGAGTAAATGGACAGGGCCATTCAGAGTGCAAGAAGTGTGTGACAATGAAAGCATCATGATATTAGAATTGTCTCCTGATGCACAATCGTTTGTCATCAATGATCAGTTATCGAAGTCATACCTTGAGCATGACACTTTCTTGGTCATTGTCAGATTCAGTACAAGTGATATGCAATGATGAAGCATCCACAACATAAGCAACATCGAAAGATTCAGATAATGTTACTAAAAAACTCTCCCTTTAGCTTTCTTATTTTCTTCTTTTCTGTTGTATTTTCTATTTTCTGCTTTGTTTTACTCATTCATTGCCTATATACTCAGGATATGCTTCATCCTAAGTATAGGGGGGATGAGTGACTTCACATTTTCACTCATTGTCTCACCACTTGTCTCCTCTTTTATTGATATTTCTATCTATACTTAGGGGTATCTGACCCTAAGTATCGGGGGAGATAGGACAAAACGTTGAGTTGTTCATTCCCACCCTCGACCCTCCCTGAATACATATACAGTCTGTTATATTTAGAATTATTTGATCCTAAGCATAAGGGGGATGACCGGCTTCTCATTCTTCCGATTCTTTCTTTCATTATTCTATAGTTGTTTTAGTATAGGATTTTCTATACTCAGTATGTGTTATGTCTTCTCTTTTTCTCTCAGATCTATGAGGACATATCTCAGAGCTAAGTATAGGGGGCCATATATACGTTGTATATAATGTAGCCATTACTCGTACTTTCATATTTTCAAAAAAATGGCTAAAATACTATATACACATCCAATTCATTAGATCAACTCATAAAAAGATATATATTATTCCTTCAGGTAAAAATATTTTGTAAAATTTTTGAAAAATAGTTTGAAAATCTATTTCAAATTTTTTTGAAAACTTTTTTCAAAAATATTTTGTAAAATGTTGTCAAACTTTGTAAAATTATTTTGTTTCTAAAATTTCTTTTCTTTGTGCAAAATAAAATTGTTTGAAAACTTATTTGTAAATGGTTTTGAAATTGATTGCAAAAATATTTGAAAAATCTTTATATACTGTTTAAAAAATCTTTGCAAAATGATTTTCAGATGTTTGTAAATGATTGTAAAAATTATTTGCAAAAATTATTTTAAACTTTATTTTTCAAAATTTTTTGAAAAATTATTTTCAAATAAGATTGAGGAATAGATGCACATCCAAATAAATAAATATTTCCACCAACTGTATATAAATGTATATAAAAAAAACTAACTCTTGTATAAATCCTTTAAACCTCAATTCTTGTGGATTATTAAGATGTACTCCTGTGTAAATATTTGCACCTATCCTTTTCTCCAAAAAGCATTTTGTGTTGAGAAATCCATAAAAATTGCAAAAACCAAAAATCCCAGAAACATTTGCAAAATCCTTTGAAAAATTGCATAAACATTTGCAAAACTTTTTCAAAAATCCACAAAAAGTTCAATACTAGAAAATTGCATCACAAGTTTTTTTCTTGCATTGTACATAACATTCACATTTTTTGAAGTTTAAACATTGGAGCTTGGAATATGCCTTAATACACTTAACTTCAGAGGAAACCATTGGTGCTAGAAGTGGAGATATTTTAGGTCACCTTGACATAATTCTTTAGGTTTCATATAACTATGTTCATGAGTCAATTCAACATACTTAATTAGAACCCTTCATATCATCCGTAAGAATCTTGAGACAGTGACTTGATTGGAAACCTCACACCTAGCACTTTGCTCAACTCAGATGGACTATTGAAAAATCTTGGAGTCTAAGTCAGGATGATGCAAGGCCATTTCATCAAGGGTGGCTTAGGAACCATTCTTTTAGATTTCTGACACCGGTACTCTAGTCCACTTCTTCTGGTAGCAATGATATCTAAAGACTGGAGATGGATTGAGACAATGCTTCAAATGAGGAAGGTCTACCGGTGTAACTTTTTCCAAGATCCCAGATAATGGGTGGAACAAAAAGATGATATATCCACCAGGGAACAAACAAGAATGCAGAAGCTGTACAAAGTCAAAGAAAATATCTAAAGAATCCTATACCAAAGATTCCACAAAAATTCGAGCATTAGAAAAAGCCTGCTTCTTGGTGAAGATTTGGTTACATTGACCGACTTCACAAACTGGTCCATTCCCACCTCTTTTCCTATTCTTCTAACTTCTCCCCCATTTGATTGTAAAGATTGAGAGAACTTGACCTTATAAGGGAATATCTGTCTCCATGAGGATGAGCTACCAGAAGAGAAGACACCTTGATGGTTTAATAGTTTTGTCTGGGAAGAGCTGAACAAATTCACACACACATGGTTCTATCATTTCAAGGTAGCAAGAGTATGCAACTGAAAGGATGGTTCTGAGTTGGTTATGAATTGGACTAGATGATAGGAGTATGAAACCTAAGGTATGTTATATCACACTTCCTGACTTCCATGTGATTCCGAAAACACCATTAATCCGAAGGCCTTCTATGGTCCAAACTTTCACTTTGTTAAGATTAGTTTATAGTCGACACATATTCCGAGTTATTTCTTTTTTTCTTTTCTTTATTTTTATTTTCTGCACTCATTGCATAAATGTTTGCTAGGGACTAGCAAAGGCAAGTATAGGGGGTGATGAATCTCCATTTCATCATCTTTATTCTTTCCTTTTGGCCTTTAAACCCTAGTTAGATGCATGCAAATATCATTATTTTGTACAAATTAGCATTCATTATTTATTGTATAATTATTGTATAAATTACATTATTAAAAGCTAAAATAAAAGAATAAAGAAAGAAAAGAAAAAAAGAATTAAAATGCCAAAAGTATTTTATGACCCAAACCTCGAGACCAAGTCAAGAATTGATGTGGCTGATAAAGAATAAAGTAGGGGAAGATAAGGTCCATGACAATAAAAATCTCATTCTTTTATTCATCAATAATTCATTTTTGGGATCCATTTTATTGTCTATTATTTATTCATAAAATCAATAAACTTTGTATATGAAAGTTGTAGATAACAATACAAGTAAAAATAAAAATTGATTTTACATAAAAATAACATACAATGTAGATTTTATACTCAGATTAAAAGCCAAAACCCATATTTTCCAGACCCATATCTCCTCAATAAAAACTCAAAATGCTTTAAAATCACCTTTAGTTTTATATAACTTTTAATTTACTATTTAATGAGGGTCTTCACTTAATTTGGATATAAGATGTGAAAGTTAGGTTTTGGACCCTTATTGCATAATACTTGAATAAAATATTCATTTTATTTATTCCTTATTATTTTTATAATTTTATATTTTGACAATATTTTTGTAAATATTATTTATAGTATATGTACATCTTTATAATAGAATAAAACCATAAAGAAAATATATAATATAACCTACAAAAATACATAAATGAAATACCTATACTTATACATATATAATATATACCCCTATTTATTTAGGTGTATATAATACATCATAAAAATACAATAAAAATATATTTATATACCTAAAAATAAGTTTTAATATATATAATATGAAAATAAAATAATAAAATCAAAATACAAATAAAATAAACAAAAACATGGGTCAATATACCTTTTAAATACACTTGTAAAAGTAACTTGTAATAAATTAACTCATAAAAATAAATATAAATCATATTAAAATACTACATAAAATAATAAACATTTTTATTTTATAAAAAATTAACAAAATCATGTACTATTTTAAATTAATTTATTTTTTGAATTAGGGGCCGTTTTGTCCTGTAGCGGCTTATGTGGACCGATCACGGCTCGCTAGTCGTTGACTCTAGGTCAACAACCTTCGCTCTCTTCCTCGAGTCGACAGTCTGTTAGCGGCCCTGATTTCTCCCTTTTTCCCGTTATCACTCATGATGCATTAGCTATGCGTGATATATGATTTATGGAGATTGGACATCCTTGAATCACTCCCCAACAAAAATCAAATCGAAGCTCCTCTATTAAGCCGCAATTGTTCAATCAATAAGGACCAACGACCATGTATAAAAATAAACCTCTCCTCACTCCCTTCCTAGTTTAATCCCTCTACGATCTCTATTGTGTATTGAGCCGTGTGCGTAAGAGTCCACCGATGATATAGGTCCTTTCCCCGAGGTCAGAAGCATTGCTTGGGCAGGACAACGAGTCCACGACAACGTTCGGGCAATGTCCAACTCCCTAGTCCACCATCACGTTAGGCTGCTCATTAAACTTTCCTTAGATAGATTTTCCTTATGTAATTTTCACATTTAGTTCCGTCTTTATATCATTGGCATAGCTATACTCCCATTAGTAAGATTGCAGAGTCATCAGGGCTCCAGCCATTTCACCGCGATTCGACCCGACCTGACCTCTCATGACAGCTTGATTTTATTTCCCTATCTCTTGTCCATCAGTTCGTTTCATTCCCCCCTTTAACCGAGCCACGATTTAAGGATATTGAAACTCCATCCTTCATCCTATAGTCCAGCCTCCCAGAGAACCACCCGAAGCCTCGATTCAAGGTATTTTGCACCTCTCAGGTCGCTTGAATCTCTCACTGCTCGATAATCTCCATCGATGAGATCTGGATCTTCTGGAGGCCCCTGTAGATGCAGAAGGATCCAAGGAACCTAGAGAGCCTTCTGGAGTGAATATTGGTGCCCAGAGTCGAGTGGAATCGAAGATAAAAGCTCAACCACTTGACTATTCTTCGTGTTCTTGTTGATGCTCCAGATGCCATCTCAGCCCTTGGATCAAGATGAAGCGATGTGCCACCTCAGCTGTCCGATGCACTTTAGTGAAGATCTCCAACCATTACATGGTGCATAATAAGGAGTTTTTTGCAGTCAGCCCCTCTAACTTTTTCTTTTTTATTTTTAGTACTTCAGTATTTGTCTAGAGTGTAAATAAATGTGTAAAAATTGCATATATATATCCTCACACTCCCATGTATTGGCCTATATGTCCACGCCTGCTTAGTTTATGTGGCTTGCCACGTGAGTTGGGTATTTTATAGGCATAACCCCCTAATTTTGTATATTTATTTTTAGTACATATTGTACATTCAGTGTATATTTTTGTGAAAAAAATGCATAGAGGACCAGGAACATTTGTATATTGGCATAAAGGCCCTTCCAGAGCATTTTAATTTAAACAATTTGTAGAAAATTGCATGTATGCCCTAGGTTTTGCAAAATGATTCTGAAATGCATGAATACTTTGTGTTAATTGCAAATAAGTCCCTACCAGCATGTGAAATTTTATTTTCTTGTCATTTTTGTTAAAAGTAGCTCATGCATGCATTTAATTTTGGAAAAAAAATACGTGAGTGCATGGGATGACATATTTTCATGCCCTAATTTTTAATTTGCATTTTGGGCATATATATATTTAAATTCTAACAGTGTGCATTAGTTCCATGATCAGCTAAAAGCCAAAAAATATTAAAATACCTCTAAATAAAAAATTAATATATTGTTTATTATGACCTATATTACTCCAGACTAAAAATCCCTAAAAATTTTAGAAAGAAAATGATAAAAAATTAAAAAGCTCCAAATTCCTCCCAAAAATAGATATAATCCCAAAAATTCCAAAAATATTTATTTTTATTCTTAAATTTTCTTTATATTATTATTTATGTATAAAAATTGATTTGAAAAATTAAAAAACTTTTCCTATATTTCTGGACAATTTATGGATATATATTATATACTACAAATATGATATATATGTATTACCTATATACTTATATTATGTGCTAATATATTCTTCATAAATGTAATTTTATTTTATATTCATAAAATGAAAAGGAAGTAAAAATTAGCAAAATTAAAACCACAAAAATATTTTTATATATATACACCTTATGTGCATATCTCTACCTACATGTATATATACATATATCCTATATATTAATATATCTCTACCTAAATGTATATATACATATATCCTTTATATTAATATAGTCTGTCTTATTATTATAATTAAATTACCTCTATACATACATTTATTATTAAATTAATTAGTTTAATATATATAATTAGAAGCCCACACAGAAGGACTCAATAATCATAGGCTACCTAGCTTGCTCTCTATGGTTCGACCTCCACATACTTACATGCTATACCTTTTTTTGTTTGTAGAGTATTTCGCAAAACCCTTACAAAGGTTTCCGTACATAGAACGAGAAACCCTTCATGGGTTATATCTAAAGACATGTAAAGGGATGTTTTTATGTCAGCAACAGAAACCCAAGCTTATGACATTATTGATATTGTAGCAGTCGAAAAGACTGAAGATCTCGTATAAATCTATGAATTTCAAACCATAATAAAAAATTTACATGATTTGATATTAAATATTTTACAATGATAAACTATTAATTCAATTGAATCCATTCTCTAGATTGTGAGAGTTACGTGATTCATCCCCACACCCACAAGTCTTGTCTCCATCAAATCGGACTTAGACAAGAGGTCCCTCGCTTTAGAGGCTAGAGAATCACAAACACATTTAAAGAAGTAATTTCTATACTAGCATGAATTAATGAAACATATTGGGAATTGATCCTAATCCATGTGATTTCATCTTTACTTTTTATTTTAAAATTCTGATGCTATATAAATTCCTACAATGAATCTATTTGTTTAATCGGATACGATTCAATCTTACACGCTTCCATGATGCACATGACCTAAAAACCTCCCTTTCAGCCAAGTGGAAAACAACTTAGGATTGTTTTTTTAGATACTTAATGCATAGGTTTTGCATCTTCCAAGTACTGTGATTCTTGATTCTCTTGTGCATATAACCTCTAGCTTTGTAAATATATTTTTATTTTATTTCTTTGCTTATATATATATTATGTTCTCTCTCTAGCATATATTTCATCTTTTTGTCCAAGGGACACGATCACCGAAGACTTCGACAATGAACCAGAGGCAGTTGGCTTGGAGTAAATCGTTATAGATATGCCAAGGAGAATGTTTTTTTAATTTTTGAGATAGAGTGAAGATTAGATTTTATTTGTTGCATCATTTATTCTTGTAAAGGGTTGTAATAATTAACTTCTCGTTTCTAGCATATCCTATTTGGAATCTTGCGCTTGTAAAAAAAACTCAGATACTCGAGAATTTTTTGACCTTTGATCGATCGAGGCCCCATGCTCCTGGTCGTGGTTGGTTGTGCTTGACATAGACCAGGACTTGCACCCGCGTCTATTAAAGCCTTTTTAGGTTTATATCATATTATTGTTCTTGTACTAAACCATGGCCATGCCACACTTTAATCAAGACATACTTAGATCATTCAACATAGTCAAACAGATAACTCATTTCTTATGACTAGTAGAACTCCATGATTAGGGAATTTTCATAGTCTGCATTCATTTGTTATATTTTGAATATTTATTTTGCATCCCGCATGAAGAGAGAGGGAGAGAGAAAGAGAGAGTTGGGAAACGTTCTAAGTCTTCTTACCGAGCATACATAATCATTTTCACATGCATTGGCTTTTGTCAATTCCTCTCCATATTTTGTCACTTAGGTATTAAAAGGAATTGGGACTGGACGGTAGATATGACTTATGGAAGACTTAAAGTGGCAATCTAATTTTTAAAAATAGGACTGATGACATGGTTGTTCTAAATAAAAATAATAAAATCAACCATCATTTTTTATGGGAGAGAAACCATGATCCTTGTACATAGGTACCCTCTTGACGTGAGAGGGTGAGGAAGCAACCTTAAGGACTAGAGACCAAAAACTTGGATTTGCACCCTAAGTCCTCGGATCCAACTCTTGTGGATTTAAGAGCTGCAAGCACTTGCCTACAATCTTAGAGACATTTTGGGCATGCCAAACATATAGCTCCTTTGATTGAGGTATATTAGAACTAAACTCGGGCATCAGGGAGACTCACTTGTGTGGTTATGATTAACGAGACTTGGATTATTGATAAATATATGCTTCATCACACTAATTAGCTGAAAATAGAGCTTCTCGTAATTAACATTCATGGACTTGTAAATAGGTTCCATAATTTAACATTTCATTCTACATTCATATTCACTTGTAAATTTTCACCTAACTTCACTCATTTTTAAAAAATTCAAAATAACTCCCATTAATATAAACTAACTCCATTGTATACATATCGTTAACATTAATCAAAGAAAAATCCTAAAAAAATAGTAACTTGTATCTATGTGAAATAAACACAAATCCCAGTTCCAGGAAAAAAAGTCCAAAAAGCTGATATCTCTCACGTACAATGTCCAATTCCATTGTACTCACTTTTGAATTAATGTACAATCAATTATCTACAAATCAAGACCAAATGAAAAGAATCAGAGTTCATATGTAGAATTTGGATTTTGGGACTGAACTGCATTTTGCACATGTTAACTGATGTTTGACTTGTTATTTTGTGTACATATTTAACTTCATTTATTTCTTTATTTTTAATTTCTATATTTCAACACATGTTTTAATTATATAATAAAAAATCTAAATATTCATAAAAGCAAAGAAAAATACAAATTATGACTTGACTACATTGACCTATCCATCTGTAAATAATTCACTTCACTAATTTATTCTGACTCTTCTGAACTCGTAAAAAATCCAAAAAAATATATTTGTGGTCATTGCATTGGTTTACATCATATTTGGTTTTTGCATGAATTTATTATCAATAGAAATTCAAAAAATACAAAACTAAAACATTGATATTTATATACATAGAATATCATAAAAAAGTTTTAGATCTTGCACAGTTGAGTTCATTTGCATCAGAGTCCTTCATGAATATTGTAGAATTCATTTAGAGCTACATATTTTATTGGTATTTTTGCATTTAAGGTCATCCTTTATTTAAATTTATTTTTCTTTATTTTCCATGCATGGTTGATGAATCTGCATTTCATCATCTTTATTCATTTATTTCAGCTTAAAATCCATTATAAAACACATGTATATACTACTAACTCCATGTTCTTACTAACTTGCATCTGTGTGTAAGTATTGTACACTTATTACTTATTTTAACCTAAAATAAATAAATAAAGAAAGAAAGGAAAAATAAAAAAGAGAAAAGCATAAGAACAAAATGGTGTCGTTGCCAGGGAGGCACGACAAGGGTAGTTAGGTTTCTCTTTTAACCTGCTATTCTTGGTTGTAAAAATCTGTTTATATTTTGCCACATTATTTCATTGTTCATATTCATTGCATTTATTTCGTTTTTCTTGCTCATATTTTATAATTGTATTTCTTACACATTCTTCCGTTTCTTTTTCTTGCGAGGGCCCGTGAAGCGAAAGAGGCGATCCTAGGAGAGCCGAAGCACCCAAGCGAAGTAGAGGTGGCTTGATTCATCTTGAAGCCACACGAGAGCATGAGAGGAGGAGAAGAAGAATTGAAGGGGACCAAAAAAGACTTTCTTTTCTTTATTTTAGCATTTGAACTCTTGTAAACGGAAATTCATTTATTGGAGGTTCTATTTCGCCAAGTGACGGTGCACTTTGGGGACCTCACCGGATTTGTTTTCATCGCCTTATTTTTCTTTGTTTCACGCGGATCTTGTGAGCTACCTATTGATTGCTTTAATTAAGTTGCTTGAGCCAGGTAATTAATTAGGTCTAAACACCCTAAACAAGAATTTCTGTCCCTATAGAATAAAGCATAATTGGACTTAGTCAAATTTAATTGGTTCTTGACCGTTAATAGAAGCTATTGTAGGATGGTTCACTTTCATCATATAGGTTAGTTTATTTTTCTGTATTGAAATTCTACGCGGATCATTTTGCATGTAGAGTGCCGGCAACAAGGTACGCATCTCTAACCCCTGCATGCATCATTGTATTTAATCGTGCATTAGCATTTCCAATCTCCTTCATTGTTTTCACTCACATTAGTTAAAAGGAAATTGGACACTCGGTAGTCGATTCATTGAAAATATTCAAACCAAAAGACAACTGCCTAAAGTTTGAGACTGCTAAAGAAAACTCGACCCTAAAATAAACATAAGGAAAATCATTGTTTTGGGGGAGAGTAACCCCCTCATTGTATTCGTTTTAAATTGCTCGCGTACACACTAAGGTTAGTTCCCAAATCCCATAAGTAAACATAAGTGTTTGTACTATTCTTGTGATTCTCACCTAACTCTAAAATTAACAAGATAAGAGATCTATCTTTCATGGTCTTTACTTAGTTGAGTTAATGAATTGGGGGTTTGTGTTGTGTTTGATTTTTTGTGTGCATACTAGATCCTTCTACGCATTAGCACCTTTTTCTTCACATCTTTTGGCTTGATCCACGTGCTCTCCCAATCATTTTCTCTTATTTCAGAGATGGCCGATTGGAGTTATTTTAATCTGATCTTCGCAGAGCCTCGCACCCTCCAGTCGATCCACCTTCCTTAGTCTAGGAGGACTTTCCTCCTAATTTTTATGCATATGCGCCTAACCCAATATTTCTGGAATCAGACTCTGATTTTCACCCACCCTCATTCCACTCTCCCGATCCTAGGATTTTGGTCACCTTTCATGATGTCCACACTTGAGACCCTGAACAAGTTGATGGAGCACATATGAATTCGAAGATTACAAACTATTTAACATAAATAAGAGCCAGAACGCTGCTCTGCTATTTACGGATATGAATTCACTTGAGGATAATCATGGAAGATTGCAATCGCCCAAAATAAAAAATGAGAAAAATTTAAAAATCTAAAAAGATTTCAAGAGACACATTCATGATTCATCTTGTGAGGAGAGGGCACCCATGCCAAAACGTTTTCCCACACAACCATTCATCAATTACCACATGTCCCAAATTTGACCCCGAGGATGCCACTGTACAGATTGTTCTTGGCAATCCTCGTGTATATGCTGATTCCAATATCCTCCCTTGTATGGAGGAGGTTTACAAATTCAAAAAATGTTAACTGAACCTGAAGTGGTGGCCACTATTCACGAGATCATTAAAGCCCCACTTCAACATGCCATGACCCATTTATCTGCTCCTCAACCCAATAAGAGAAAATGGAGGAGCAGATCTGAGCGTCACATCTTGACCATGGCCACTGCCTACACCATATCTCACCGTCCACATTTTAAGAAAGGGAACACTACCACACCTCTTATGAGTTGCTCCATCTCTGACTATTATTGTGACAACACTCTCCTTAACGGTAGTGCTTCAATCAATATAATACCCTTCTCTATGGTACAATCTCTTCATCTTGGACCTCTCAAGAAAATCAGAACGACAGTTCAATTTGCTGATGGATGTATTAAGAGGCCTACTGATATTTTAGAAAATGGTGTCATTCTTATTCAGGGACATGAACTTCACTACTGATTTTATCGTATTGCCCATGGAGACCTCCTTCCCTATGGAGAACCCTCCAATCATCCTGGGATGACCTTTCCTCACCTCTGCGAGAGCCATTATTGATTATGGATCTGAAGAGATTTACTTCTGTTCTGATGTAGGGAGTGATGTGTTGATCACTACACCTATTACTGACCAAAGACCTACATCCCATGAGAGCGTGCCCATGTTAGCCAACCCCAAGGAATTTGATGTTGATGATACTACCGGAGAAATTTTTTATGATGTATGATACCGAGACCCTAGAATTCCTCTTCAAGGAGGAATACTCAGAAAGCAAAGACCTTGGAGTTCCCCATTCTGGTATGTGGCTATGCATTGATGACATCCGTGGGATTTACACAACAGACACCCTAGAGCGGAAGGCAGATTCCGAGATTAGACAGGACGAGCATGATTGGACTACTTTCACTGATGAGTCCGTTCTTTTCACCCTGATTTAGATCAGATTGATAAGGCCGAATTTGATTTGATTGCTTTTACAAAGGGATTCAGGCCTTTTAATTAGGATGATGATCTAGGTGAGGCTCTCCATGATGGAATTGATCTTACTTTTTTCTGGTAATGATTTCGAGCCTTTTTACTTTGATATTAAAGAGACTTCCCAGGCCAGACATAACTACACTGCGTCCATTGACTGATTCGTGCCTGCACACTCTGAGACTACTGAGGATACATTCCTGGTCGATCCTGATCAATTTGTGTCTATTGATGACCCTGATATCGACCAACACCTTGTCAGATCCATTCCTCAGAGGTCTCACAAGAAGGTTCGCTTTCGACCTTCTTGACCCTTGAAGGATATGGTTAAATCCTTAAGATCATCATGGAAGCATGAGGATCACATCGTATGCGATCGGGTCGACTAGTCACACTAGTTGCTGGGGGCAGCGGAATTTAAAAAATCTTCATGCGATGAAACCACATGATCCAAGAATGCTTCTCGGATCATTTTACCTGAACCACAAACAAGTATTAGGGTTACCTCTTAAAGCGTGGGTGTGATCGAGTCTCTAAACAAAGAGACCTCCTATCTCAAGCCCGATCCGATGGAGGAGACGCTTGTGAGCGTGTTGATGAGATGTGTGCTTCTCGCAATCCATGTTGATGTTCCAAGTGACGAATCTCTTGATCTCGTCATACGAGATCCGATGTATTCTTCATGAGCGAGGCACACTGAAGGAGACAGAGATTCATGAGAAAAAAGTCCATCAGCATAACAACGATGTTGCAGCGAGAACGACTCTCTCCAGGGCTCCATGGTGAACGATCATAAGAGAGAGAGATAGAGGACGTGTAAAGAATGAGAGAGAGAGAGCATATGAAGTTGTTGTATCCAACTTGTGTTATGTGTGTAAAGTAGAGCAAAGAGGGTGCCTCTCCTTTTATAATATTTTGGGATCCATGGATCTCAATCCATAGACAACACAAATCCAATGGCTCACATTGATTTGTGGTTCTTTCAATGGCCATGATCTTGTTGTTAAAAACACAACAATAATTAATTTAATTAAATCAAGTATATATTGAATATAATTTGATTTATATTAAATCAATCTTCATTGGAGAAATAGGAAGGAGGCAAGCCTCCTTCCATAAGAGGAGTGGACGGCCACCACATTTCATGAATTTATCCAATATTTGCAAAAACTGTTGCAAATTATTTCATAAAAATAAATCCAATTTATTTTGCGAACATTGCAATCATGCCATTGGAAATTTGTGAATCACATTCACAACTCAAAATAAAATGTGAATTACATTTTCAATTAATTATTTGTTCAGTGTGAATCAAATTCACATTAACATTTAATTAAAAAATTACAAATACCTCTCTCTTATATATCATAAATCACGTTTATAATATATATATATGATTAATATGGATAGTGCTATCCACATTATTCATATCCATGATAATTAAACCACATTTAATCATCCTGGATATCTATACTCATGTTCCCAAATAATATGAATCACATTTACGTTATTCACATCTTTGATAATTAAATCTTATTTAATTATCTAAGATAACTCTCTTTATAATATGAATCGAATTCATATTATTCATGATAATTAAATCACATTCAATTATCAATTTTCTCAATGCTCGAATACATAATATCAATAATGAAATTATCCTGAAGACTTTCAAGGATAACGCGCTTTCTCCGTAGATACTTGGAGATAAGGATAGGGTGATTGTGTTGTTCCACATATAGTGACTTGGACATTGAGATCACATCTCAAATCCAGATCTCGGGCCTCCCATAGATCCTTGATTAAATCAAGACCGCAAATTTAATCTTCTCATTGCATCTGAATCACATTCAGATCAATGTCCAACATTTGGACCAAGATAAGATTACTTCTCTACTGAGAGGAGTCACTAGAATCCAGACCTATTTCATCACTCCCTAGGGATGGAAGCGTTATGGTTATATAATCGTTTATGATCACATCACCCTCAGGTATTCCCAATATATGTGCATCCTGCATACTGGAAGACCTAGAATAAACCTGAAGTATTAGATCAATTTTACACTATCTACTTCATGGTTTTATCATTAAGTTTCTCATTCGATTATTGGGAGTCGGTATCGATCATATGCTTTCTAAAATCATATATCATACCTAGCTGTTGATCATATACTTTCCAAAAGCATATATTAAACCTACAAATTCAGTCAAGCTTCCAAAGCGAGATGATCGTGCACAGAATTTGATTCTTCCTAATATCTCATTAGTGAGCTCATGTCTTCCGGTTTAGTAGTGAACCTGTATGATCCCTTTGAGAGATCGTATTACTCATATGCCCTTGCATGCACGCCATCGCATTGGTGTATAGACCTTGATTAGGTCATCAATCTATTGGTCTGTCAAATGTACATATTCAGACATATAGTAACACATCTGCCTCCGATCAGAGGATGCGTGCCTATATCATGATATCCTACGGCATAGGACTTTGGTTATCTCGATCTTGTTAAGCCTACTCTTTGACCTTACTAACTGATACCTCCGAATATCTGTTCCTATGCAGAAGACCTTCATCAAGAGGTCGGTCAGATATCAACCTTTAGAGAAAGGATTGTCATCTCCTTCTCACGTTGGAAATCCTCTCTTAATAATCATTTGACGGTGCTTGATGAGTCCTCAATCTAACTCTTTAGATATCCATCCAAGCCAGCTTCTATGATTTAATAATTGAATCAATAATTGTATGATCATTAAGATGGCCATGGTACATAACCCTAGTTGTACTAAGGGACATATTATGCAAATTAATCATTCTTCATTTCAGATCAGGGAATTATATTCGCAATAACATTTATTGCATAATGGCTCGTCGTGGGCTTGCATGTCCAACAACCTTTGTACATCCACTCCTCTTGTATATCCTTTTGTTTCATTCTTTCTTGTTCCATTTTATCGTTCACCCCTTTCCATTATATGTTATACTTAGGATGTGCTTTATCCTAAGTATAAGGGGGGTGAATGATTTGTGTTGTTCATATTCGTCCTGTTCATCACTCTTGTTGTTGCCTACATTTAGGGATATTCTACCCTTAGTATAGGGGGAGTGATGTTGTTTATATCATCTTTTTTATGTTTTTCTGTTGAGTCCATACATTTTCTTCATCGATTTTCCCCTTTTGTACAATCTAGTATACCTAGAATTACTTGATCCTAAGTATGGGGGGATCACCGACTTCTATTCTTTTCATCTTTTCTTTGAGTCGTTGTAGCATCGGAGTCTTTTCACTTTTCTATACTTAGCACGTTATGTCTTCCTTTACCGCTCTCTGTTCACTATGAGGACATAGTTCGAGCTAAGTATATGGGGAGTCGTATATATTGTATATATACTTTAGACATAACTCGTACTTTTAATATGATTATTTTGGAGATATGTATATAAATCCATAAAATCCATGTGTTTATATAGACTTTGATCACCTTTTATTAAAAAACAAAAAAAAAAAAACAACGAAAAACAACGAAAACCCCAAAAAAGAAAAAAACAAAAAAAAACAAAAAATCTTCTTGTATATACTTGTATATATTTTACTAACCCTTTTCCCTTAAAAAAATCCCTAAAAACTACAAAACCAAAAATCTATAAACATTGCATGATTAAAAAAATATTTCTTTTCTCATGTGCATCATTTTTTTCTTTCCAAAAATAATTCCATAAAAAGTTTATTTTAAAAAATTACTTTCTTTGCATTACACATATTTTCTTGCATTTGCATGTGAATTTTTTAAGGATAGTATTGACCTTTAAACTAAGTCTAGAATAAAGTTGAAGAATGGAGCGTAGTTGGACCTTAATCCACTTAATTTCAGAGGAACCTTATAAGAACTGGAGTTAAGACTTTTTAGGTCCTAGTGACTTAATTCTTTGAGTCCATAAGACTATGTTCACATGTCATCTCGAGTAGTCTAAGTAGAATGTTTAAAAACACATGCATGATTCATTCATAGCGTGGCTTATCTTGGACAAGCACTCTATACGTAGCTTTTCATGGAGGAGGTAGTGATGAGGCATAATCTTTTGGGTTGGGGTAGCATACGAGGGTAATACATCTAGGTAGAACCTCTCGTCTTCCTCTAGGAGGGAAGTGCATCTCAACCTGGTCCAACGATGTTGAGGTATAAAGACAAGATGCTGTGGGGTTGCAATAATGCTTCAAAAGAGGGATACTCTACTAGCTCAAGAGGAAAAATTCCTTATGTACATGCCGCACCTTGTATATATTTTTAAAAAAAAGAGATGAAAAAATGCAAATCTCTAAAAGTGGACAAACTTGATTGAAAAGTAAAATGCCGGATGGAATGTGCGTACAAGGATTAAAAAGAAAAAAAATAATAAGAGCTTCAAAGTCAAATTTTTGTAAGCTTGCAGCGGATGACTTGGCTACACTGGTCATGCATCCAAGGATAGGTAGCTACACTGGTTATCATCCATTATGTTTTCCATCTCCTTTTCTTGAGCTGGTTGTACTTGAACTTAGAAGTGAATATCCCCGCTCCTCAAGGAAAGAGTTCCTAGACCAGGGAACTAGAGTTACCTTGTTGAGGGAGCTATAATTCACTTACACCGTCCAAGTATAGATTCATATTCATAAGAATTTGTGAATGTAGACTTGTTCTGACCTGACTGTTAAGGCAATCTAAATAGGAGTCTTGTGGAACTTAGAGGCTGTTATGTTTTAAATCCATTTCCCATCAAGGTTCCTCCACATTAATAATCCAAAGGTTTGACAGAGCTCCATACTACAATTTTATGAAGAAAAGTTTAATAACTCAATATTATCCTAATTTCTTTATTTTTCTTTTATTTTTTCTTTTATTCACTTATTCTTTAAAATAAGTGTTTGCTAAGGGACTAGCAAAGGTAAAGCATAGAGCAATGATGAATATGCATTTCATCATTTTTATTCATTTATTTTAGCTTAAAATCCCTTATAAAACACATGTATATACTACTAGCTCCATGTTCTTGCTAACTTGCATATGTGTGTAAATATTGTACACTTATTATGTATTTTAACCTAAAATAAATAAATAAATAAACAAGGAAAAATAAAAAGAGAGAAAAGTGTAACAACAATGATCAATAGTATTTAAAACACGTGTCAAAACTGCATTTTCCCACATTAGTTGCTAGAAAACCTGCTCCCTTCCCCCGATCAAACTTTTGTATCCCCTTGCACATCCTATTTGGACTGTTGGATTGACTTTGATCCAACGATCGAGATCATCCCCACCTTCTTCCCAACGTGTCGCCCTCCTCCTCACGTGCCCTCATCAAGCCATTGGATTCGGAATGAGTGGCTCCCCCTACCCCCAGCTCCTCCACTAGATCACCGCTTGCTCCACCTCCTTGTGTCCAACTTCATCTTTCCCAACAACCATATCCTCTGCTCTTTCTCCTTAGTTATTCTCTCTGACTTCCAACGACTCTCCCATCCCTCTACCACAACCAGTTCTATCCTCTTCATTGTCATCTTCTATGATTAACCCTGTTGTAACTAACTGCCCTCTCACTGATTATCTCTTCCAGCTACCATCTCCACCTTCACCTCATAGGCCTATGTTCTTATCCCTATGTTATCTTTGCCGATTAGCTCCCCCAGTGGCCACCGCCTCTCCTATATCTTCCCTTCCGCTTTGATCCATAACTCTATCCCAACCGATCATGTCTCATCCCTAGATATCCAGCTCCCTGTAAAAGTCACCGGCCTTCCTCCATTCACCTATCATCCACCGTCATTCTACACAGATAGAGAAAGAGGGGCTTTAGCCACCTCTTTCACCGATGACAACAACAAAGTTCTCCAAAGAGGTATGATCAACAATGGTGTATCACTGTGCTGATGGTGCTCGATTTCTCAATGCTCAGTTGAGTTTCGCCGCAATCTGCACAGAATAAGGTAATGACCAGAGTCAAGTCTTTCCCCTCCAATCCCAAGCGAACCCATCACATGTAACTCCCTTTCTCCCTTTCTCCTTCTCATGATTATTCTTCTATTCTTCTTGTATACTACATCAATCTCTCCCCCCTTAATCATCTTCTTCTCTTTTCACATGCTACACATCTCTGACAACACAACCATCACCATTAGCTTCTTCCCCTTCACTTCGAACTATTCTCTACAACCCCCTACCACTGTAGGGATTTTCCTCCCATCTTCTTTATTAATTGAATCCCATGAACCCTTTGTACACCCACATCTTTCTCGCTTATCGCCCATCATTCTCCTCCTGATTGAGATGCCAAAGCCGAGACCCAAAAGCTTCAAGATCTCATCTTCTGTTTTTGGTACAAGCACGGGGGATCTCATCGACGACCCTTGGTCATGTATCGGCCACCGAAGATTTGGAGGACGAGCGCAACTCCCTTGATCTATCAAGCGTCATCTACCGAGAAGAGGGGATCAAGGGGACGACACACAATCAACATTTGATCTAGAAGGCTTCCACCACTAAGGTATTAATTCGAGCCCAACAAGATTAAGAGCAACCTTTAGATCAGGAGATGGATGGATACCCCAGATCCTCTCAAAGCCTCTAGTGACCCGCATCAACTAGACGAAGACATATGGAGTCTCAACAACCGAGCCTCGACCGTCGCCTGAACTAAGATGTACATGACTCAACTCTGTGCATACAACTAAATTACGGAGGCCCAACCACTACACTTTAGAAATTGTGGAGAAGACCCTCTATTCATGTGCTCCAGGAACGCGAGTGAGGAGAGAATTGTGCCCGACCCTCTGTGCCTCCTAAATATCAAGCAGATACTTCCACACATAGGATCAATTATAGAGGCCTCCTCCGGGTTTGGAAAACCATAGAGAATCCCCCGAAAGGTCTATTTTGAGAAATTTTCTTATTATTTATATTAAATGCATGCCCATGCATTTATTTAGTTCATATAGTGGGCATTTCTTGTCCAAAAATTACAAACCATTTCAATCTCTTCTGATTATCTGTCATATAAACAGTTAATTATTCATTTTGGAGACATTTTTGATATTAATAAATTTGAGGAATTCTTCATTAATCTTTGAGCACATTTATTCTTTGGTATTAATTTAATTTCTCATCAACTTGGGGCTTGCTTGGGAAATTGAAATGATAGTTTTTAATTATTCTCTAAAATTAATCATTGGGGCATGGGTATAAAATCGAGTGCATGTTTGACTTCTTGCCTATTCATCTTGCACCATTCATTCATCCATAATCATTCAAAAATTCTAAAAAATACACTATTATTCTCTCATAAATTGCATAGCGCTATTTCTTGCATAAAATATTTACAAAATTCATGCATCATATTTTCTTTAGTTAATTACATCTCTTTTAAATAAAAAACCATAAAAATTACAAAATTCAAAAAAATCCCTAAAAATTCATCTCTTAAAAACATAAATTCCCAAATTATTTTGAAAAATAATTTTGGACCCTCACATTACCTCCCTAAGTTCGACCTTGGGACTTGCCCTAGTAAAATAAATAATTTTCCATATTAAAACGACTGTACATTTTTGTGTGATTTTTAATAAATTGATTTCTGTCCAATTATAGCATAATTCTCACTAATTAAGAAATGTAGAAAGCGAACTATCAAATGGCATCATTGGTGGGGGTAGTTATATAGTTAGGCTTGATTTTTAAGATAATTTCGCTTTTATGTTTCCATCCCTAGATCATCTAACCCTAGTTTCTTGCGAATATTTCTTTGTTCATTTTCTCAACAATTTATTTATTCTATTTTCTAATATATATTTTTACATATCTCTATAACATTTTTTTTTCATGCGAGGGTATCGAAGGACTTGGAGCAGCTTTCTCCTAGGTCAACGTAACTCAGAGTGGTCAGAGGCGGACAATTCTGTGGATCGAGCCCAATATGAGGACATGAAGAAATTTTTATTTTCAAAGATACAACGAATTTATTTTATTATTTTTTTATAAATAATTTGTAATAGCTATCACATTTACAACGGTGCTCATTTGCGTTCTCACGCTTGTACCCGGGCACTAGACATTTGGCCCATCGGGCCCATTAGTTGTGATGCTTGACGTAAATCTAGGACTGCTCTATGACTACTAAAGCTACTAAGGTTTATTTGTGGCACCCTTAGTCCTAGGACCACACATTCAATTTTAATAGATGAACTAGATGTTCTACTTAGCCAAAAAATAACATGTTCTTCACTCACTAATAGAATTATCTGTCTACAAGCGGTTTTCCGGTGCATACTTATATAATAAATTTCAATTCTATTTAGCATATTGCATGGAGATTGTGAGGATCACTGTAAGTTCTTCTACTTGAGCATCCATCATTGTTTGATCAAATTGCATAGACTTTTCTGATTCCTCCCTTCATGTTTTCTCACTTAGGATTAAAAGAAATTTAGGATTGTCCCATAGGCATGATTGTCTCTGGGCCTTAAAGAAAGTGACCTTTTAATAAAAATCAAGACTACTAAAAACTGTTGATTAATTAAAAATCGGATTAAAAATGAATATCATTGTCTTGCTCGAGAGTAACCCCAATCCTAATACACAGGTACTTACCTATAGATTATGAGTGGATGAGGACTCGACCTTAAGGTTAGAATGCAAATCCCTGGACCTGCACCCTAAATCTTTAGATCTGACTCTTGCAAGTTTGGGAGCTGCAAGACTTGACCTCTGACATAAAAAGACATTTTGGGTCTGTAAGTCTATTATTTCCTTTCGGGGTGTGATACAACATGGCAACCCGGGCATATCACTCCTTTGACTGAGGAGTAATAGAGCCACATCTGGGCATCAAGGTGACACACTTATGTATAATGGATGAAAATATTAGTTTATCACCATATCAAACTAATAATCAGTTGGAACCTTTACGACCTTCATTATGTGAAGTTGGTGAATTTGTGGTTTGTTTTGTGTATTGTAATGTGTGCCTTCAAAGATATTGTCCTCTTAAGCAACAATCATGGTTCACAAATCATTTTCCACCTTTATTTGTGAAGATGTCAAATAATTGGTATTCATACCCAAACTCCATGGGTCGAGCTTACACGACCGTACCCTGACCATCTTCATCATCGTTTTTATTTCAGACGAACCCTCTCTTGGAGACTATTCTTTTCCAGACATCATTCCCTTCCTCCTTCACTCCCATTTCACACATTCCACTCCATTACCTCACTTCTTCTTTGCTTGAGTCATTATGATATGAACCACTCGCAAACTCGGGATAAAATGAATATTATGCCAACATAATGGAACAATAAAATTTATGGATGGAAAGGAATGTAACCGAACTTGAAAGAGAAATACAATTCCTAGTTACAACTGACAATTCATTGTTCGAACCATCCCCTACTCGGGCCGACTTTCTTCCTGAGTACGACCACTTTTTCTTTGACCCCACACTTGATATTCATAGTCATGGAAACAAAATCATTACAAGACCAAGATCGTGGGGAATGGCTATTACGCAACTCAGGATTGCATGTCATAGTCATGGCATGATGAGTATGGTTATCCTTCCCAAAGTCATGAGATGATTAAGGATGACGTTACTCTGATTGACTAAAGGGTCGATGCCTTAGCAAACCAACTTGATAATGTAATCCATAAGTTTAAATATGATTAACGACTAAGAAGGAGTAAGGACACCACAAATAGAACTCGATACACATAAAGTGTAAGACACTCAGACACATAAACCACATGCACCCAAGACCACTGGCCAACCTACTGACACTATCAAAAATGCCAAAAATAGAAAAATCAGGTTAACCAAAAAAATGGAGAACTATGAAATGGAAACATTCAGCAAAAGTCTGATCTGAGAGCTTGAATTAATTAAGGCCATAGAGTATGTGCCCAATCTTTGTAAATTTATGAAGAGTTGATTATCACATAAGAAGATGTGTAAGAAACTATCAAGAACCGATTTTCATCCTATTATTATGGTCAGTTCATTGGCGATGATTCAGAAAACCAAAAGCCATAAAATTAAATAGTTGATCAAGGTTAATTGTGAAATTGAGGATACCGAGTTTACTCCTGTTTAGATAGATGGCGACTCCACCCTAAACATCCTCCCGATGTCCATGTTTTATAAACTCAAACTCGGACCGCACAATAAAACTAGAGTGATGTTTGACTGCCTAATCGATCCAAAAAAGACTGAAAGGAATTGTTTCTGTCATCATGAACTTCCAATGTGTCAAACATAGAATGGACTTTATTCCTAGACATTGAGAATCGAGGAGAGTTGACCGAGTCTCCAATTATTTGTTAAATCCATTCTTAGCCTCTACTAAAGCAATAATCGATTGTGAGACTCAAATCATAAAATTTCCGAATCACGAACAAAATGATGAAATTGTTGAGGACACACCCAGCGTTGCGACAACTGAATAAGACACTGACATTTGTGACCAAGAGGATACCATAGAGTCAAATACTTCGCATGATCAGACATCTCCTCAAGATCCACCAGCTCAAGACATGACCCTAGGAGAGACACTGTTGAGCGCAAAATTCGAGGATGGAAATTAATTGATGGTAAAAAGGTAGGTCGTTGTTATTCCCTAAAAATCCGCGTCAACAAAAGATTATTTTTTTAAAAAATTTTTGCTACTTATTAACCTGTATAGAGGACAGGATCGAACTCAGGGAGGCTACAATTCCCGAGGGTTATTCAATTAATCAGAAACTAATTAAAAGAAAACAGGAATCTCAAAGGACAACTATCCTTGGTTTTTGTGATTTTTTTATCTTTTTATTTTTTTATTTCTAATTTTTTTATATTTTCTTATTTTCAATTTTTAGTGATTTTGATTTTGCAATTTTTTATTTTCAAAAATAACACGATGCAATATTCACAAGATTAAAAATACGCACACCAACTATTTTTACAATTTTTCAATTAATCAAAGAAACTCGGAAAAATTCAAAGTAATTATTTTTGTGTTTTGAAAGTTTTGAAATGTTTTTGAGAATTTTTGTGGAATTTTCAGATGTTTTTATATTTTTCTAAAAATCAAACAGTGAGGAAACAAGAAAATGTGCACAGCTTGGAGTAATTTGCAATTTAAAAATCTTTTAAATGCCCAAAACTCTTGGTAATTATTTTTAAAACAATATAGAAACAAATATCTACAAACAAGAACTAAAATAACAATTTGTCGATTTTTGTAGAAATTTTTATGATTTTTAGAAGATTTATGATATTTTTCAATTTTTTTGAGTTTTATAAATAAACAATGCGTGAAAATTGGTCAAAAACTAAAAGACAATGAAATAAAACTACTCTAATTTTTTTGGAATTTTTAGAGGTATTTTCGAATTTTTATGAATTTTAGAATTTCAAACAAGGAAAAATGACATGTTTTTGATTTTTTAAAAATAATAAATGGAATCAAAATGCCATGAAAAATTTAAGCTAAGAAGATAATCACATCAGGAGCATACCACAATTTTTTTCAAAATTTTTGGATCACAAATAACCTTTATTTCACTGAAAAGATCAAGCAAATATTGTTCTGTAGTTCGGGGACCAAATTGTAAATACTGCAAAAATTTTGGACTGGAATGTAAAGCGTCAATGTTTTTGTCTCAAATAAATCTTAAAAATAAAAAGAGAGAATAAGATTCGCAATTTACCCAATATAGGTGCTTTGGAGGCTGGCAGGGACTTCTTTGCAATTCTTATGAAAATTAGGGCGCAACTGTAATTTTAGAGATGTCCGGGGGCTGGTCTGCAAATTTGCCCCTTTTTTTAATGAATCAAAACCCTAGAGGGTTCTTCGTTGCTTGCTCAAGGGACAAGAGGGGCAAGGCGGCGCCGACTCCACCCCTTCTTCTTCGGCGGTACGAGGAGCGGCGACCGGCAGACGGGGCGGCGATGGCGATGGAGCGCCGCGCGCGGAGAAGGTGCCCAGCGGCGGTGGAGGGCAACAACGGTGGCACGGGGGCGCCGCGCCCACGTGCGTGTTTGCGCAGAGGAGTGGCGCGTGTTGCGCGGTTGGGCGGCTACGGCAGCCTCGCGCGGCGGTTGATGGCTGTGGCGATGGATCTGCCCAGCCGCACAGAGCTCGGCGGTGGAGGAGATCTCCGGTCTGGAGGAGGTTGGCGCACTGATGCGCGCACAGGCGCGGGGGCCAGCGTGCTGCAGGCACGGCTGGAGAATGGCGAGGCGGCCGCTTAGAGGGCGGAGGGGCGCGACAGGTCCTACGGCGGGGCCGCTCACAGCGGTCGAAGGAGGGGCGGCGCCGTCCTCCTCGTTGGTTCAGTGGAGGAGCTCAGGACCGCCAATGGCGGTGGGCGGCGGGGGTTGGCGACCCCGCTGCTGCGATTTTTTTTGTTTTTTTTAATTTTTTTATATTTCCTTATGTAAAAACAGTAGAAATAAAAAGATTTTTAAAATTTTTTAAACAGTGAGTAAAGAAATCAGAAAAACCTTTATTTTTAATTTTTTTAGATCCGAAAATAAAGAAAAATAAGAGATAAGAATTTTTTTTGTTTTTTATATTTTTTTTATTTTTTACATTAACCTGCAAAACAAACGTTAGAGAGCAAGGAAAAAGATTTTTTTTATTATTCTGCAAAACAAACGTTAGAGAGCGACAAAAAACAAAATTTTTTATTTATTTATATACAAATCGAGACGTGGATGGAGATTCGGCAAAAGATGAGGGTTCGAATCCGATCTCCGGCCACCGTACGTGGCCGAAGTTGAGAGATCGTGGGAGATAGAAATAGAAGGCGGAGAGATCACGATGATGAGGTGAAAAATCGAGTCGGTGGCGGATAAAATCGAGATGGAGATTTTTAAGATCTAGAGAAAAAAATGAGAAAAAAATGCGATAAACTATACTACGATTAAACTAAGATAAAATGCGAAGAAAAATGTGGATCTCACCTTAGGAGCGGAAAATGGACCGTGATCGCCTCGACAAGGCCAACTCGCTGTAACCGGACGGCTTGGAGGCTAGGCATTTTCCTCGACGAAATGTCTCTCGAAGATCGGGCTCCTCTCTCTAAAGATTGATCAAGTTGGAATGATGGAGAAGGAGCCATATAAATAGAAAAGAGATGAATTTTAAATTTTGAAATTTTTTTTGGATAAGAAGATAAGAGATGAATTTTTGAATTTTTTTGGTGGAAGAAATAACATGAGAGATAAAATAGAAAGATAAAATTATTTACAAAATTATCTATTTTTTTTGAATTTTCGTCACTTTATTTATTGGAATTTAAAAATGTTATTTTTTTTATTTTTTATGATGGTTGGTTAAAAATAGCAACTATATACATATACTATACACATATATGGTATTATATACAAGGGTAAATGGGGAAATTAGCCTTTTTTTGTTTTAAGAATTTTATTATTTGTTTATTTTTATTTTTAAGTAATTAGTAAAAATATTTACAAATATAAATACAAATACAATATGCACAAAATACAAGGGAAAATTGCACAAACCACCCCGGAAAACCGACTTTTCAACCGTAACTCCAAAAATTATGAAATCACAACCATTTTGAAGATAATTTAATTTAGAATTCAATGGAAGTGATATTTGTTCAATTTGAGATCATATGGAGCCAGAATTGATCTTTCAATTAGTGCTTAGTGGCTTTTTCCAAGTGTGGCTACTTTTATTCTGTACATGATTTAATTGTGCAATCATTTTTATTAATTAGGACGCATTTTTATTTACAACTTTGGTTTTGAATGTTATTTGATTTGGGGTCAATTAAGGTACAAATATATTAGTGTCAGTTTTATACAGGTATACACAAAATAAGTGAGAAACACTTTTTTTTTGATTTTCTGGTTGAGGACCCTATCTCCCCCTACTTTATTCCTGGTCGATCAGGTCAAGTCTTGACCTTCTCTCGGGGTTCGGGTCATCCTGTATATAGTCTTCCTTTTTTTATTTTCTTTTCTTTATTTTTCCTTTCTTTCTTTCTTTATTTATTTTAGGTTAAAATTATTAAGAAATGTACAATATTTACACACAAATGCAAGTTAGTAAGAATATGGAGTTAGCGTTATATGCAGGTGTTTTATAAGGGATTTTAAGCTAAAATAAATGAATAAAGATGATGAATCGCAGATTCATCAGACACTTAAGAAGAAGACTGTCAATACAACCACTAAGTTGAGTGATCTTGACTTAGACACATCCAATTCCAAACATAGTCATTTCAAGCTTCCTTGATCATTAATTTAATCGACACATGATACTACAAAACCCAAGCCAACTAAGAACATTATCACGTACCCGAGATGTGTACAAACCTTACAGGTGATGCTCAATGAACAACCCGATTCATCCTAAGAGGAGCATGTGAACCCCACATCTAGACCGCCAACCAAACTAAAAGGAATGGTTAGCACCTCAGAGACCTAGTTCAAAGGGTTCTCATCCTCTAGTTTGGTTGCTAGTGGAAGGAAGAAGCACTCTGACCTTCCTCTTCTCCTTGTTTCATGTTATAGTAAACTAGCTAAGTATTTCACTATAGACATTGATCTTTCTAAGTATTCTTCTCCAAGTTACGATAGGCATCTTGGAATAATTATATATGACCAGTTTAACACCTCTTCACGAGAATATTCATCATCAAAGGTCAAGTTGGTTAACCATGTGAATGAGAACATTCTGAGTGAGCAGCTGAAGAACAAAAATAGTTGGAGAACCTATGTAGAGCACTACTATTATTCCAAGGATGACTATGAATATGGTTTAGAATCTCTTCATCACATTATTAATATCCATATTCCCACCCATCTCACTCTCACAAAAACGTTTGTTGAAAATCTCCTTGATCCTATGGCTTTCAATCCCATCGGTTCCCTTGTACTTCTTCTAAACGTAGGCCAAGGCCTAGGTATGGGGGGGGCGATGCCCGTATGTATGTACTCATCATTTCTCTCCTTGCCCTCTACCACCCTATTTTTGCTCTTTTCTATACATAGGATGACCAAAGCCTAAGTATATGGGGGGCGAACAACTTCTATCCCACTTCTTTCTTCTATTTCACCCCTTTATACTTAGCATACACTAAGTATAGGGAAGGTGAATTGTGTTTTTGTACATATTATATATTGCATTGTACTATATGGTATTGTATTTTCTGTATATAATACTAAGTTAATACATGGTGTGGGTAATTTTGGTAAATTTTGTACAATATGTAAAATACTTGTAAATATAAATAATCCTTGTAAACTATATCATACTCTTAAAAAAACACAAAACATATGGAAAAAATCATTCAAAAAAATATTTTATCTCATGCATCTACACTACATTCATCATGCCATGCATATGCATTGATGAAAAGTCATTGGGTTCTGAAGTAAGTTGTGATTATAAACTGAGAGCTATCTTGACTTGGCCTTAATCGACATAATTTTTAGAGGAACATCAATGAGAAGTAGGATTTTAGAAGCTTTAGGTCCTATACTGTTATCTTTGAGTTTTACATGACAACATACGAATTTCAACTCTTAGTGTCTAACGGATTGCCTCATTCTGAGTACGACTCTTGAATGGAGAATTAATTTGGACTCTAGTACTACACACTTAGCTCAACTCAAACGTGGTGTTGGAAGACTGTGTTGGATTTTTTTCTAGTAGTGTGGACCTCTGAAGATCAGAGTCCATGTTGAAATAAAGCTTCGAATTAGGAATAGTCTGTTGTTACTTAGTTGTTCAGTGGGGGGGCAATGCAACCACCTAAAATGGTTGTTCATTTTCGTACCCCACAAAAAAGTACCTTGAATAAATCGTTAAAAAATCAAAGCAAAGCAAAAATCCCAAAAATAAATGTAGAGTGAAAATTTCAAATCCCAATTTCTTTACCACAATGGCCTAATGCCTGCATAGCGAAGACTTGACTATATTGGTCAAGCTTCAAATGGGAGGATTAGCTACACCGGCTCAGCTCCATTTCTTCCCTATTTATCTTTTTTTTATAGTACTAGCAATACTTAAACTTAGAAGGAAATACCTGACTCCTTAAGGACGAGTTACTGGAGGAGAGGATTGCATGGTAGTTCAACATTTAGAATGGGAAGAGCTAACATGCTTCACAATGTTTATGGAGTATGCTTTGGAAGGTGGTGGATCTAAGATGAGTTTTGAACTGAATTTATACAATTACTTGTATAACATGGAGATTGTTGATTTTAAAGTCCTAATTCTCACCGGAGTCGTGCCAAACTATTAATCCAAAGGTCAGGCTCTATTTTCACCTTATGTTCATGATCATGGTATGGAACCCAATCTCATTTCACTTCTTCATTTTTAGTTACTCGGGCACGACCAAGGTTTAGGTATAAAAGGTTGATGAATCAGTGATTCATCACACTAATTAGATAAAAATAGAATTTCGTCCTGAGTAATTAGGTGTATATGTTTATATCTCATAATTAACATTCATGCACTCGTAAATAATTTGCATAAATTAACATTTCATTCTACATTCATATTCACTTATAAATTTTTACCTAACTTCTCCTATGTTAAATTAATTTATACTAACTTTAATTAATATAAAATAGACTCCATTGTGTACATATCACTGACATTAATCAAAGAAAATCTAAAAATACTAATATATATATATATATATATGAAATAAACCCAAACCCCAATTCCAGGACAAAAATCTATAAAAGTTGACATATCTCACATAGAATGTCCGATTTCACTCTACTTAATTTTGAATTAATGTACACTCAATTATCTACAAAACAAGATCAAATTCAAAAGAATCAGAGTTCACTTGTAAAATTTGGATGTTGGGACCAAACTGTATTTTGTACATGTTCAATGAAGTTTGATATGTTATTTCATATACATATTTGACTCTTATTTTTTTTTCCATTTCTCTATTTCATCCCATTTTTAACTAATTACATAAAAAATCCAATTAATCAGAAAAGCAAAGAAAAATACAAATTCTGACTTAGGTATTGACCTATCCATATGTAAATAATCCACTTCACTAATTTTTCTGATTCTTCTTAACTCATAAAAAATCCAAAAAATTACATTTGTGTCATTTGCATTAGTATACATCTTGTTTGATTTTTGCATGAATTTATTATCCACAAAAAACCAAAAATACAAAACTAAAAAATGGTATTTTATACGCATATAATACCACAAAAGAGATTCATATCTTGCTTAGTTGAGTTCATTTGCATTCAAGTCCTTTAGGAACATTGTAGAATGCATTTAAGGCTACACATTTCATTTAAGGAAATTTTGCATTTAAGATCATTTCTTTTTTAAATTTATTTTTCTTTATTTTCCATGCATGGTTAATGGTCAACATAACACATGTCAAAATCACATTTACCCATCTCAACCACCGGTTGAACCCATCCCCTTTCCCCAACAAAACTCTTTTGTCCCCTTCCGCATCCCATCATCCTGCACAACCACACCTAGCATCAGGTTACCACCAATAACAACACTAGTAGAGATCTTAATAGTTGGACCATCAGAAGCCCACCACCACAAAAACCTCAACCGTTACCACCGTAGTACCGTTCACAAGGCTAGTAGGGCCAATCATGTCCTCTCTAGCAACACCAGTACCAGAAGACCCCACCAAGGCAATATCAAGGATTTACTTCCTCTTCCATCTCTTTAGACATGGAATGAGTCCTGGATGAACTTCATGACATGAGGTCATGACAGATAGTAGGATGAGTTTACTACATTAAAGACACATATTCCTGCCTAAGTTCACGGTAACCCCAACAACCTAAACCAGAGTCAACAACAATCTCAAGATAAGATATACTATTCAGATTTTTCCGAATCTAAAAATGAGATCCTTACACATGATAATGTAATCATATGTCCCTAAGGAGTGGAAGGACCGTGATTATGCTTGATTTTCCATGAAAACATGAGAAGAATATAATTGAGCCTTTAATTGAGGAGAGAACTTGGAGGAGGAGGAGGAGAGGTATCGACATCGATAGGACCTTTAACACAATGAGGGGGATTTGAATCCCTAAAAAAGAGGATAAAAGAAGGAGAGGAACACCGATTGGAGTGAGTCGAGTACATCCAAGGAGGAGGAGCATGTACATTTGATAGGAGAGGATGCACCAACAACAGAATCCCCACATTTTTTTATTTCATGATTTTATTTCATAGCACGTACATAGTCTAATTCACGCAATGAACTCAATTTTAAATTTGAATGGAAAGAGTGATATTGTGGTTTCTAAATTTGAGCTGGAGGTAATAACCCATTCCTCGGGCCTTTAAGGGTGGATAAAAAAATTAAAAAATACAAAGTAGGATCTAGAGATGACCAAAATTTGTTATATGTATGTCAAGGTGACCATACCTTTTGATAAGTATGTGTACATGGAACCTACCTCCCAAAAGTACCTTAAGCTTAATTGCACACCTACAAGGACTACCAGGAAACATAATGCTCATGTTCAGAAGCATGTCTTGCCAGTGGCCACTACCTATCTAATTTGGAATGAATTCCGAAGGAAAAGGAGATGCATGGGTGCCTGTTATGTTTTAATTCATGTTTATGACAGAATAGTTGCATGCACCCTCCTTAACAACGATTCCTCGATCAACTTACTATCTACTGCTCTACATGAGAAGATGAACTTAGGACCTCTTAGATATTATATGAGCGAGTTGAGGAACATTGTCATCACTATAGAGGTACATGACTACATTTTAGACTTACAGTCCTTCACATGGAGGTCCCTAATAATTGGAGAAATTCCCATATCATACTTGATAGTAACTTTTTGAGGATAGATGGGAATATATTTGACTACAAGATTGAGATTGAGAAGATATAGTTCCAAACTCTAAGCAGAGAAGTGGAACTAAAAATGAAACAAATGAAGCGGCATTGACCTTATTCAGAGTCCAATACAAAGTCTTCTTTCTCAGATGCAGATTGTTGTCAAGTAGATGTAGTTGGGACTTGGAGACAAAACCAAATGGGTAGAAATGAGTCCCTCTCATCTGGAGAGGTCAATGTCAAGGATGCAGTTTGGAAGATCATCCAGAGTTAGTTTCAGGCATAAAGAAGATGAGAAATCATCCCTCTATGCCTTTGATGACATAAAGGCCGCTTGATCTGTGAGTAACCCTTCTCTTGGGATAATTATAGGACGAGGACGATGAGTCGAACACGACCTTTGTTAATTGTTTAGATACATTCAGCAATCCAACTCCATAGAAAAATGAGTTAGAGGAAGTCATTGTAGAGTTTAATCCATACATATGTAACATAAACCCATATTCACATGAGCTAGACCTTTTATACTATGATATTTTACGTGAGCTTAAAACCCTCCCTCCTACATTAAAATACGCCTTCCTTATAGGTAGAGAGAAGAAGTATCTAGTCATCATCGGTTTGCAATTGACCGAGGAGCAAAAGTCTTGCTTTCTAGAGATCCTAGAGATAAACATCAAGGTGATAGGCTCGAGCATATCCGATTTGTATGGGATAAACTCTACTATGTGTTTGCACCATACTGTCTTAAGGATGATGCCAAGCCTTCTCATGAGTTCCAATGGAGGATAATCCCAAACTTATGAGAGGTAGTGAAGAAAGAATTTGAGAAATGATGTGTCACGAGTTTATTTATCCAATTTTTGATTCCATATGGGTGGCACCCCTTCATATAGTTCCGAAGAAGTCTGGAATTCAGATCATCACCAACCAGGAAGGAAAGTAGTTCGTGACGAAGGTACCTACATCATGACACGTCTGTATGGATTACAGATACTTGAATGCCATAACAAAGGACCATTTCCCCCTATTTTGGATATGTTAAAAGGGAAGGAGTACTTCTATTTTCTAGACGGGTACTCGAGCTACAACCAAATAGATATCGTGCATGAGGACCAGGAGAAGACCACATTCTCATGTCCCTTTCATACCTATGCTTTCAAGCGCATGTCTTTTGGGTTATGCAATGCTCCAGGTATTTTACAAATCTTCATGATAATTTTCTTCGTCAAGATGGTTGATGACTTCCTAGAGGTCTTCATGGATGACTTGTCGATTCAAGGGGATTCTTTCAATTCTTGTCTCAAGCACTTGGATTGAGTCCTAAAGAAGTGTGTAGAGGTGAATCCGATGCTCTCATGAGATAAGAGTCACATTATGCAATAAAGGGCATAACGTTGGTTCACATCATCTCCAAGAGGGAAATGGGGGTTGACCTTGCCAAGGTAGACACGATCAAGAAATTTAAACCATCAACCAACATCATGCAATTGCAATCATTTCTAGAGCATGTTGGATTCTATAGGAGATTCATTCAAGATTTTTCTACGATTCATGAAAATTTACCGAGCTTTTAAGCAAAGACATAGAGTTCCATGTAGATCATATGTGTCTTGAGACTTTTGACCTATTGAAGAGAAAGATTATGGACACTTCCATTCTACAAGTCCCCGAGTAGTCTCTTCCCTTCAAGATCATGACAAACACTTTAGACCTTACAGTAGTGGCAGTGTTTGGACATAGGAGAAAGGGAGTTCTGTTTGTAGTTCCCTACTCTAATAAAGTGTGAGATCTAGCCCAACATAACTACATAGTAATAGCAAAAGATATGCTTGCCCCCTGCTTTACCTTGGATAACTTCAGATCATATATTTTGGGATCCAAGGTGATTGTTTTTGCTTACCATAAATCCATCTAATACTTAATGTACTTAATGGATTAGAATAATGTGAAGGTGCATCTTCTTAGGTGGATTTTGCTCCTCTAGGAGTTTGACTTGCAAATTAAAGATAAACCTAGAGTAAAGAATGTGTTTTATGATCACTTATCCTAGATTTAAAAACAATGTCCTTGAGATCAAACCTTTCATAGATACCTTCCCAACTAAGTTGATTTGTCTTCTTGACTCACTTCCATGGTGGGCCAATGTGGCGAACTATCTTGTCTCCGAGAAAGTCCTTCAGGGTTGTCCCAAGTGCATTACTGACCGACTCAAGTTAGATCCATGGAAATACCATTGGGAGGATCCGCTCCTTTTCTTCACAGGATCGGGTTATGTGTGATGAAGATGTATTCCTCGAGAGGAATATCAGAGTGCCCTCACCTATTGCCATACCTTGGAGATAGGAGGACACCAACCTAGGAAGAGGACCTCATGGAAAGTGCTCAATGTGGATTTTACTGGCCAACTCTGTTTAGAGATTCCTACGCATTTGTTAGATCGTGCACAGTTTGTTAGAGAATGGGAGGGACTGTTGGTCCCAAGAATGCCATGCACATGCAGCTTCTTATCATTTGTGATGTGTTTGACGCATGGGGTATTGACTCTTTGGGTGCATTTCCCGACATCGATGAATATGAAACATCCTCCTTGTAGTGGATTACCTTTCTAGGTGGGCGGAGGCTATCCCAACCCAAGCTGCAAACAACAAGACAGTCTGCAAGTTTGTAAAAGAGCATATCATTCAAAGTTCAGGATTGCTAAGGTCATTATTTGTGAATAAGGATACAGAGATATAGCTAAGGAGTACTACATTGACCATCGTGTCACAAGTCCTTACCACCCACAGTCCAATGGCATGGAAGAAGTATGGAATAGGGAGGTGATAGGCATTTCGCAGAAGCTAGTCCACCATGATAAGAAGAATTGGCCCAATTCTTGGATCAAGTTCTATGGGCTTACCGAATCGCGTACAAGATACTACTGAGAACCTCCTTGTTCAATATGGTTTTTGAGAAGCCATGTCATTTTCTCATGGAGTTAGTGTATACATCAGAATGGACAATTAGAAAGGTAAATTGGAATAGTCATCAGGTACAAAATGGAGAGATGTGGACATGAACGAATTGATCGAGATACAAAACAAGGCATATGATAACAACATGATATATAAGGACAAAGTTAAGAAATGACATGATCAGCACTCTGGTGCAAGAATTTTGTGTGTGTGATGAAGGTATGGTTATTCACTGTGAAGTTAAAGGTTTTCTAAGGCAAGTTGACATCTAAATGGACAAGACCCTTCATAGTTAGAGAGGTGCACAATAATGACATTGTAGAGATATCTTATCTCATAGATGATGCAAGATCTTTCTTAGTGAACGGAAATTGCTTAAGAACTTCGTAGAATCAAATGAGCAATTGGTCCATGTAAAGGATCTTGTCTTCATGTGGGGTGTAGATTCGGATGCCAACTCCACCCATCTCGTTTGAAACCTTGAGTTTTACTGTTGCTGGCAGCATCAAAAGATTCAACAGCAATAGAAGATTTAGAATTTTGCAAATTCACCTTTCTTCATGTCGTATATGTCCCTAAACCCCATCAATTTTTTGATCTTGACCACTACTCCAAACTTAGACTGACTAGAGCCTTTGTATAGGGGCATTGATACTCGTTGTGTATATCTTCGCATCTATTATTTATTTTTATCTTGACATCAGCCACCTCAGTTTTGCCTTCCTCTATACTTACTAGCCTAAGTATAAGGGAGTCAGCCAACTTCTATTCTTTTCACTCACCTATGCTTAGTACGAGTTATGTCTTCATTTCACTATGTGTTCTAAGGACATAGTGCACACTAAGTATTGGGGGACACATATATTACATATATACTTTAACCATAACTCATACATTCATGTATTTTCTGTATGTCATACTTAATAAAATATGGGTATGTGGATAAATCGTTTACATTGTGTAAAATTTGTAAAATTGTTTAAAATCCTTGTTTAATTGTAAATAATACACTCTTTGTGTAAAAATAAGGGGGTATAACATTTTTTTGAAGAAACTAAAAATACTCTCTTAAAAAAACTTATTTTCAAAATAAAGTTTTGTAAATTTAAAAAAAAAAGCTTTTGAAAAAATATTTTTTCTTAAAAAGATCTATTTTCATAACATGAACTTGTATTTCATTTTACATACCATGCATTTGCATTTGTGAAAGTAATTGGGTTTTGAACTAAGTGTGGACTTGACCATGGCCATAATTCACTTAATTTTAGAGGAACTTCACCAAGAAGTAGGGATTTTAGGGGCTTTTGGTCTTAGACTTAATTCTCTGAGTCACACAAGATAGTGCTCATACTTTAACTTTTATTATCTCACTAGATTGACTCTTATCCTTAGAATGACTCTTAAATAGTGAATAAAACTAAACTCTTGTATCACACATATCACAACTCAAACAAGATGTTGAAAGATATTGCAACCTGAGTTGGGACAGCACTAGGCTGCTTCATCAAGTGTGGCTAAGGAACCATTCCTGGGGACTAACAGAACCAATAACTCATTCAACCTTATTCTCTATTAGTGTGGAAATCTAAAGACTGGAGTACAGATTGAAATAAAGCTTTGTATGAGGAATAACCTACTAATACTAAACATTCAGTCGAGGTGGGGCCAGTGCAACCACTTTACGTGGTTGTTCATTCTTGTACCCAATTGCCAAAATATCTTTCATAAAAAATAAATAAGAGAATTAGTCCCAAAGTAAGTAATGAAAAAACTATAATATAAATTCCAGATCACAGTGGCCTCATGCCTGCAAAGTGAAGACTTGGCTACAATGGCCAAGCTTCAATTAGGAGACTTAGCTACACCAGCTAAGCTCCAATTTCTACCCTCTTACTTTTTGACACAAGCAGTACTTGAACTTAAAAAGAAATACCGGTCTCCCCTAGGATGAGTTGCTAGAGGAATAGATTGCTCTATAGTCAACATCTCAAGTGAGAAGAACTAACATTTTTACGCACAAGATAATTATTTCAATGTTTAAAGAGTATACTATGTGAGTGGGTGGATTTGAGATGAATTTTGAGCCAAACATGGATAATGACTTGTAAAACTTATAGACTATTTTTAAAGTCCTAATTTTCACAAGCGTTCTGCTAAACTATTGATCTGAAGGTTAGGTACAACTCTATTTCACCTTTTGCTCATGATCTTGGTCTGAAACCCAATCTCATTTCATTATTGCATTCGTTTTAGTGGCTTGGAGCTGAGCTAGGTTTAAGTAAAGGGGGGATGAATATGTGATTCATCACCCTAAATAACAGGAAATAGAGGTTTGTTTCTGAGTACTTAGCTTCATTTAGGAGTTTGTATTGCATAATTTACATTCTTGTATATGTAAATAATTAGCATACATTAGCATTCATACTTACATAAAATAAAGAGTTGTAATGTTTGTAAATATTAACCTATAAATACTTAAACTACTAGGATTTTTAATAATTTCATAACTTCTTTCAAACTTAATTCTGTTTCTAGTTTGTATATAAAAATACAAAAATATAAAATCCTTCCTTTTTTAATAAATGTCAATGGATCATGGACTGGAAAATTTGTAAAGTCCAACTTCCCAGTAGAATTCTCACTCAATATGAACTCCAATTTCATAAAACTCAGTAAAATTATCTATCCAGTAAAGGTGAGTTCATTAATATCAGAGCTTGTTTGCAAAATGTCAATTTTGGAACCTAAATGTACTTTGTAATTATTTGTTATTTTCACTGTGATTTTATTTACATATTTAACTCTATTTATTTATTTATATTTATTTATTTATATTTGTTTTTTTATATTTTAATAAAATACATAAAAAAATAAAATCTGAAAAATCAAAGAAGCAAAGAAAATGAAATGTTATGACCTTGTAAATACTATACAAAATTTTCCTTTCTTTATTTTTATTTCGCTTTTTTCTTAATTATTAAAATCCAAAAAAATAGTTTTATGTGAAATATCTATCAATATTTTATTATATTTTCTCTTATAAATTGTTTTTATCAAAAATTTAAGAAAAATATAAAACTATTGAAAATTGGTATTTTAATACTTTGAATTACTTTCAAATTTTCTTCTAATATTTCATTTATTTTGCTTTTGAATTACTCAAGAGAAAAGTAGATCATATTGAGATCTATAATTCTCATGCTGACCATCTTTTTATTTGAAATCGGTTATGCGTTCCTTCTATTTATTTTGTCACTTTTCTTTTCTTAGTCAATTGATGACCAACAGTTGCTTGAGTGGAGTGATTCAATTGGCTTGTTTCCTTCTCCACTCATTCCACATCAACCCTATTTACTCCTCATTCCCCCCCATTTATCAGATCATTTGGAGAGTTGACCAATGAGTCAACTCTCTACTCCCTACCCCCAACGTTCTATGTATTTTTTTTTCTTTATGCGTGAGTAAGACCCAACTCCCCTTTCATCTCCAGTAACTGCTTCTTCCCTAGAACCCAAGGAGTGGTCTGATGGTAGAGCAGTGTGCCTCCACTTTAAAGGACCTAGTTTTGAATCCCAGTGGGGACGCTCCGGACCCCCGAAATTACCAGGCCTACTATTAAAAAAACTGCTTCTTCCCTACTCGACGACAACCAAACCTCTAGCTCCCTTGCTCCACAACCACCAAGCAATGACCTCTACCTTCTCCTCTTTGTTTCAACTATAACTTCCACACATAAAAATGATGGAGAGGATCTCAATCACCATTATCTACCACTTCGTCGTTGCAGTCGTCACTAAATAGATGCCCAACTCTAGCTCCGTCGTGTTGTTGAGAAATGACCGGAGAGGTGTATCCCTCTCTAATCCCAAGCAAAACATCCATCACATTCTAGGAGAGCAAGTTACTCTCTTTCCCTTTGTTTTCTTTCTTCCATTTTCTCTACTTTAGTCTCTACAACATAGTTTTTCCTCTACTTCATGTTCTCAGCATCTTTTCTTCTCCATTATTGATCCTAAATCTAGGCGTACATGAACCCAGTCCAATTATGTCTTGATCTAGTCGAATTATGCTTACACCAACACCTCGTTTTTGCGAATTTGTTCCAAGGTATGTTCACTCCTCTCAGTCATACTTGTTCAGATCTAGGGTACAAGGACCATCAGCTTGGTACTTGTGATTAGGGGTGCTAATCGAATCAAATACCTTCATATACAAATGTATTCAAATTTGATTCATCTTAAAATTTTCAAATATGAGCTCCAATAGATTTTCAAATGAAAATGTTAAATCTAATTCAGATTCGATTCATTTTGAGTTTTGTATATTCAAATTTGAATCCTTTTATCTTGAATATGAAACATTAAGTCTAATATAAATTATTTATATAGAGAATATTATAATCTAATGATTGTGTCTTATATTCCTATATTTTACTATAGATTACTAATATTAGTTGAAAAATTATTTAATCAATGAAGATACTCAATAGATAATATATGATATATGAAAATACCTAACTTTTATGGATATTGCACATCTTTTTCAGTCTAAATTTACTCTTTTTTCCTATGAGAAAAGGAATATAAAAATAAAATATAATTATATTAATCTTATTAAATGTGTAGAATATTATTGATAAAAATCTAACAAATTATATTTACCATTGTATGTTGAAGCAAGATATGATCAAGCTCTTATAGAAATAGAATATATAATGACCTTATTTTTTAAATAACAAAAACAACAACAAATAACTCAGCATGATAAAATCATTTCATGCATCATGTTGTATCATTATCTTCAAATAAAAGTCATGAATCATACACAATTTTAAATATACATAGTAACAACTAACATGATGATGAGAAGAACTTTCAAATCATTCAGATTATGATCAATGTCATCTTAACAATGATAGTCATTATCATGGAATGTCATGCAAGGATAACTAACAAAACAAGGAAGAAGAGAAGGAATACTTTGATATATCACAAACCACGATAGAATGAAGGAGGAACTCAATGTAACATGACTTCATGCTCACATGAAAGAAAAGGGAGCACCACCATCGACCTTATGGTTGATGATCTTTGGTAAAGAATGAAAATGATGAGAGAAAAGATATGGTAGAGAATGTTACAACATGGAAGTAAATGTAAGGTAGTGAACTGGATAAAACTCTTGAATATATATGTTCTTTCATACTAGTCTTTATTGCTATTTACCATTGTATGTTGAAAGCCTCAAACAAGATGAAACCTAGCTCCTATGGAAAATTAAGATAAACTAGTCTTATTATTTAAAACAACGAGGATATCAACAAATAACTCAGCTTGATAAAATTACCTCATGCATAGTGATGATCGTCATTATCTTAGAACGAAAGTCAAGAATCATACATGATTCTAAATATACATAAGAACAACTAATATGGCAGTGAGAAGAACTTGTAAATTATTCAGTTAATGATCAATGTCTTGACAATGATAATTGTGAAATCTCATATTTTTTGTCATAAAATCTGAAGTACTTTTTACATCCAAAAAATTCAAATAATCAAGCCATTTTGTAGATCTTGTCGAGAACTTTCCAACGAGCCCAATAACATCCAATTCTGACATTCCTAGCTCAAGATATCGATCTTTTAAGTTGGATGATCAAGACCCATATATGGATCTGAACCAGATCCGAATTTGGATCCAAATTCACCTCTCCTTCTATAAATAAGAGATGGTAGGCTACTCTCTCAAAACTCTAGCCATCACAATCCTTCTCCCTCTTTGGAGCACCACCACCCTGGCCGGATTAACCACTAGATGGTCGTCATCGATGTCGGAGAAGAAGCTCCGATCAAAGATCCGCGACCACCATCACGTAGGAAAGCTCGAGGTCACCTTTGTTCATGCATTCATGCTACAATCGAACTACGGAAATATCACTTCCGTATGCTAGGAGATCCCAAAGGAACATCCTCAGAGGTAATGATGTTATACCTTCCTCTTGCTGTTGGTTTCATAAGACTTTTGTGTCCATATGCTTAGACATGTTTTAGAGCCTTGGTTGATCTCATGATGTGCTTCATATACAAGTGACAATGAATACCTTCATCTTGTTGTTGGTTTCCACATATTTTGTTCTCATGTGCTTGAACCCTCATAGAATCATACGATTTCTTTTAAGATGATCTTTACGCATTTATTGATTTCTATTATTCGAGTTATGTTCCTCTATATTGTCATATTTAAGATAAGACTTTGCAAGATTTCTTTTAAAGTTGTAGCATGAAAATCCGTAAAGCTCGATTACTGAATCGAAACTCGCATGCCTTCCCTTTTTTTTTTGTTGTCATGGTAATGATATGCTCAATGTTGAACTCTAGAGTTTATGTGTTATTGTTTCTTTATTTACAGACGAATTCACTTCCTTGGACTATTAGTCTGTTCCACTCAAATTCGTAACTTTTTTTTAATGTTGAATAGACGTGAATTCCATACGTTTGTATTAACACATTAAATTATAATATGCATGAAGTCATCATATGTTATTACTAATCAATGTTTTGGTGTTAACAGAATAATATGGTGTTATTTAAATAAGAAGCTCTGATTGGTATCTGTGGTTAACATTGGACAACAACGTAGGTGATAAAATATGTCAGATGCTTATATATATACGTACAATTTTTTAGTAGTATGTGAGGATACTTTTTTTAAAATTGTTAAGAGAAATCCTTTTTTATGGTGGAGACCCACGATAATCAATACCATAATTGTTAGACATGCCCGATAATCAAATTTTAATGGTCCATATTTTTGGTGAATATGAATCTCATACTTTTATCAGTTCAAGTTATTCAACTCATGTCGATCACTACTGGGATCCAACTTAAATTATAAAATGATTTTGCTAGAAAAACCTATAGCTAATGTTTGATCATTCCCTGGTTTTTTTTGCCTGTATTACCTTACAAATTTCTCTTAAACTGTACTAAGTAAATAACGAGTAAATGTTCTGTGCATATGAAGTTCGGGATTAGGAAAATATCTATTGCATAGTTACGAAAATAAAAACTATCTTGTGATTAACCTTTTATAGATCAAAAGCATTATTTAAAGTATCCTTTTAAATGTGCACCTCACGAATGAGATACGGAATAAAAAGGAAATTCAACTTATAAAGTCATTACATGATGTGTTGTTGTACATTGTTGTTAGGCCTAAAAAGACATGCTCATCAATTCAAGAAAGTCGAATTTTTATAGGATCCTTGCATTTCCTTATTTGTGGCTAATATCAGCTCATAGTGAGATTTCATGATGATCGGGTGGATGGAGACCGTCGTCTTAAGGGATTGGGCATGCACCCTTCGATCTCAGGTAGATACAATGAAGGTCGCGACCCCAACTGATGAGTTGGGTGACGAGTTGCACCTAGCAGCCCGGTAGTATCCGGAGTCACTCGACGGAGTTGACAAGTGGCACAGTTCGCGTTCTTTGTTTCACGCTTATACACAATATTAGGACTCAGAATAGAATTAGGTGTGGCTGCATCATATTCTATTTCGAGTAATATTATTGTGAGAGGTGTTTCAGGATATGGTTTAAGTTGGAGAATTTGGAGTTTAGACTTTTTCTTATTCTAGTTGAACAGAGAGACTTGGACGCTTACTCAAGATGAATATCAAGTTCCCATGCAGCGGAGGCCTGCGAGTCGCATACTTGCACGTGCTAAAATAATACGAGAAATGATAAATGATCGGATGCCAGAAATTATCTATCGTTGTGGACTCTAACCAACTCGTAAAAATATCAAGATCATTGTGGTAGTATTTAAATGATAATTATATAAGTAATAACAATTATTATGTGATCTAATGTGAATCAAAATGACTTGGTTGTTTTTCTTAGTTTCTATAATATATGCATATGTTAGTTGATAGAGTTGAGTGTACATTCCTTGCCCGCCCCTACATTAGTTATTATAGTGTTTGTCTCATTACCGGGCAATTGCTCATAACATTACCCTCATGTGAACCCAACAGGTGTAGGTGAGCAGCAGCAGCAACAGTAATGCCTTTTGAGGAGAACGAACTTTTTACGTCATACTTGCACCAAACAGGATGTGTTCTACTTAAAGTAACTTATTTACTTCCACATTATTTTATGTTCTATTTGAGAGATATTGTAATGAGATATTTGGAGATCTTGTTCTACAAAATTTATAATTATGCGATGCATCTCATTCTATGGACATAGACTTGATGATTATTATCAATGAGAATGGATGTTGCATTTATTTTCCATCTTATATTATTATCCTAGTGTTATTTTTATTTCAAATGTTGATCTAATGTGCATGAGATGGTTTGCTGAGTATCATAGATCATGGACATATTTGGACCGTAGGTCCGACGCTCCCATTCCCCTGATTTCGGTAGCCAGTGGGGTGGGACATTATAGATGGTATCAGAGCCTGATACTCCATTCTCTCTTTTACATATTAGAATATCAATGGGATTTGAAATATAAATATAACAACAAAGTCTTCTTACTTTGGCATTAGTTAAGGAGAATAATTCAAGTCCTGTTTAGTGTTTCCATTATCTCTCTAACCATGGAAATAATTTCTAATGTAATGATTCTTCATGGAATCATGCCACCTCGTGTTGACCCTGATGTTGCACATCAGTTGGCCTTACTAGTTCATGCCATATAGGGTATATACCAACATCAGGAGGTATTGGAGAAAAGGCTCCTTTAGTAGGATGACTCCTCATATCAACCATCTCATAAGGAGGAGGACAATGTTCATCCTTCGATGTCTCTGGACCCAGAATGATCAGAGGACCTAGAGGCATTGCAAAAGCATCAGACGGCCTACGCATCAAATCAAAGGTCTAAGATGCCACAATTCTTTAGTACCGGCACACCGATAAGGTTGAACTGTGGATGGATCATGTATCCAAGGTTTTACGTATGATCATACCCCTGAAGAGTCTTGGCTTACATTCATGGAATTTTTCACTAGCAGGCTATGCTGAACGTTGGTGGTATGCCACCAAGGAACATCTGGAGGATATCACAACATGGGAAATATTTCTTGATGAGTTCCGCATCCAGTTTTATCCTGATCACTAGGTTGAGGATCAGAGGAGGTTGTTTGTTGAGCTGAAGCAGGGGTCAATGACAGCCCAAGAATTCCTCATTCGCTACATTGAACTCTCCCGCCACTCACCAATGACTACTGCTTTCCCTGAGGAGAATTTACAGACGTTTATCCATGGATTGTGCGATGTTATGCAACACCAGTTGTCTACATTGGATTTCACTTCCATCAAGGAGGTAGCACCTAAGGCTATAAAGATGGAGGCAACTCAGAGTTAGCTTCAGAGGGTTCCATCACATTTCTAGCCACATCAGTCATGGAGATCTATTAGTCAAGATTTCTACAGAACTCGTAGAGAGCGTTATTTCCATCCAGTGGCGACCACTCCTACTGTTAGCAGGTTTGCCCCTACACCTACTTTGGGGAAGGGCTTGGCGAGTCACGGTACTACTTCCTTCTGATCCTTTACATACTCCCAAAGTATCAATACATGATGTGCTAGCCTTGTCTCAAGAGGCTCCTTTTCTCAGGCAGGAGATCGTAGATGTTTCCACTACCAGCAGCCGGGTCATTTCATGGCCAAGTGTCCATTACTTACCAGCAGCTCAGGTGGACATCAACCAAGTGTATGACCGACTTTGTCATCTGTACAGTCATATGGATCAACTTTCCGTCATGGAGGTTGAGGCTTTCAATGTACTCCACCACAACCAACCTTCAGTGCTACATGTTCTAGCGCCCCACCATAGCTTCAGGGACAATTGAATGAAATCACACAGGAGCAGGCCCATGCCTCAGAAGCTGTAGTACGAGGTATGATTTCAGTGCATGGTATATCCTTACACGCCTTATTTGATTCAGGAGCTAAGTACTCTTTTCTAGCACATTAAATAGTATCGAAGTTGGATAAAGAACCAGTATGTGTTTCATGCCCTTACTACATCAAGGTCCCAAGGGGGACAGGCAGTGGAGAATTTAGCAGTGCAGATTGGCGGGCACCTGATGCCCTCATATCTTTTACTCATTCAGTTAGATTATTTCGATGTCATCTTAGGTATCGATCGACTCGAGCAGCATCACGCGTGCCTTGATTGTTTCGATAAAATGGTAGTGTTTTGTATCCTAGACATACCTACCTTTCAGTTTGATGGATGGATCGTAGATAGTGAGGCTTATATGTATCAACATTGAAGGTCCATCATTTTCTCAATCAGGGTTGCCTAGGTTTTCTCACCTATGCTGTGGAGTTACCAGCCCAGGATCACATGATCGAAGATGTCAGAGTTGTGTGGGATTTTCCTAATGTATTTTTAGAGGAGTTACCTGGACTACAACTAGGAGGGAGATCGAGTTCGAGATCGTCTTGATACCCGATACACAACACATCTCCATCCCTCCATATCGAATGGTACCAACCGAACTCAGGGAGCTCAAAGTACAACTACAGGAGTTATTGGAAATGAGAATTATCCTTCCCAGTACATCACCTTGGGGAGCACTGGTCCTCTTTGAAAAGAAGAAGGATGGGTCTATGCGATTGTGCATTGATTACAAGCAATTGAATAAAAGGATGGTAAAGAACCGTAATCCACTTCCATGAATAGATGATCTTTTCGATCAGTTGCAAGGCGTAGTGGTATTTTCAAAGATTTACCTACGCTCAATTATCATCGATTGAGAATTAAAGACATAGATGTGCTTAAATATTCTTTTTGCACCAAGTACGACCACTATGAGTTTGTGTTCATGCCTTTTGGACTCACGAATGCATCTGTTGCGTTCATGGACATGACGCATAGAATTTTCTGTCCATACTTGGATCATTTTGTGGTGATGTTCACTGATGATATCTTAATCTACTCACGTGATGAACATGAGCATGAGCAACATCTTCATCCTATTCTTGAGACACTCAGAGAACGCATGTTGTATGCAAAATATAGTAAGTGTGATTTTTGGCTTACCGAGGTAGCTTTCCTCGGTCATGTAATTTTGGGAGTATGTGTGGTAGTTATACTAGCCAAGATAGAGGTAATAATGTCCTGGGAGCAGCCCAAGACAGTTACCGAGATACACAATTTCTTACACCTCGCTAGTTGCTACATGCGTTTTGTTAGTAGCTTCTTACAGCTAGACCTACCACTTACTCATCTAACACAGAAAGATGTCCCATTCATTTGGAATGACTAGTGCGAGGTGAGCTTTCGCAAGTTGAAGGAGAGACTGACCAACGCTCCAATTCTCACCCTTCCTTCAGGTACCTTAGATTTTATGGTGTATACTAATGCATCGAAGGAGGGTTTAGAAGAAGTTGATGCAACGTGGTCATGTTAGGCATATGCATCATGACAACTAAAGAATCATGAACGGAACTACCTTCCTCATGACTTGGAATTAGCGGCTATAGTTTTTGTGTTAAAGATATGTCACTATTTATATGTGGTTACATTTATGATTTTTACAGATCACAAGAGTCTCATATATATCTTTGATCAGCAGGAGTTAAATATGAGTCAAAGAAGGTGGATGGAACTGTTGAAAGATTACGACTGTACAATCTCTTATCATCTGGGTAAGGGAAATGTAGTAGAAGCACATACCCAGGGCACTGCAGTTTGCCTACAGACTTGGGATATGCTCACAACACTTAGTGAGTGGCACCCATTTGAAAGTACTATAGATGTCGTAACTGTACCTGCCAAGTACAACGGATTATGGGACAAGATTGTGCATGGTTAGTACACATATCAGGAATTACAAGACTTGTTCCTCCGATATCTGAAGGAGGACTTTGATGGATTCAGAGTTTGTGAGTCCATCTTATGGAAGGAAGACCATATCTGTGTCCCTTATAATGATGGATTAAAGAGAGACATCCTAGATGAGGCTCATTATTCTAGATTATCTATCCACCCAAGAAGCACCAAGATGTATAGAGACCTCCGTCAGCACTTCTAGTGGGAGGTAATGAAGAGATATGTTGCAGAACATGTTAGTCATTGCCTTACTTGTCAATTGATGAAGGAAGAGCACAAGCGTCCTCCTGGCTTGTTACAGTCACTTCCTATCCCATTGTGGAAATGGGAGAGTATTTCTATGGATTTCATGACATCCTTACCTCGTACAGTAGATGGATATGATGCTATTTGGGTTATTGTAGACAGACTGACCAAGTTCGTACATTTCATTCTAGTGAACATGACTTGCACTCCATGGTTCGAGTAGGCCAGCGGTGGATTGTGTGATTCCATGCGATGTGATGTTTTGGTCATCTTCTTCAAGAGCCAGAAATGCTTCGTGAGGGTCCTGAGAATGATGCCTTAGTAGCTATGATCGGCCCTTGAAACACTACTCGCATTGTGAGTCGTGATGGTGTAGACTATACTATGCCTGGTGTGGGCAGTTGTAGAAGTTTGAAAAGAGCTAGTCCTCTCTCTCTCATCTTCATGAGGGTTTGATCTTACTGCCATTAATCTTGTAGCTAAGTGTGACTGGCTTATCTATCTTCGTTATGCAGATGATATGCTTATTGGTATAGCTAGCGGTGGTGATTCAGAACTCACCTTTATATATAGTGCTTTGATTATCTCATTTGCTTTTCCTCTGTAGTTTGGGACCCTTAGGAAGTTAGGTCTTTGGGGGACTTTCGTAGTCTGTTCCACGGTTCTCTCTATGTACTAGGTCTTTTCAGGGGTAAAGACTTTGATGCATACCTCTTCCGGTTGATCCACACCATATTGTATTCTCGTCAGATGATACACACTAGCTCAAAATCCACCAGGTGATACATCATAAGCACACTGAGATCGTAAATAATTGTAACCATATACATATGAAATGACAGCAATGGAGTCCCAATCCTAAGGTTGTCTTTGTCAAGTTTCTATTCCTTGGTAATTTGACATTCATCAAAAGTCTCTAATGAATTATGAGTTCAATAGATCAAGTTTTGCAGAAAGATAGAGATTTCTTGCTCATTATAAGACTCAGACTTATTCACAAACCGATCTGTGCTCATTCGTTGTTAGTCCGTGGGCCTTGGGTTGTTCTAGGAGATTGAACGTTCGGGCTAGGCGGTCGAGCTGGGTCATATATAGTCAGGGGCTTGACCGAGGCTTTTCTAGCACCTGTCTACTTGATGTTGAGCTCACGGATGTGGCCGCAATGGTCATGGTCTAATCTCCGCACTGTCCTCCTGTACCCCGCGACTGGGTGGACATGTCTCCTTGCTCTGGCTTGTGCATTTGCCTTGAGGCTTGCACTTCTGCTCTCCCGGGGAAGCTCTGACTGCTTGAATGGAATCGTGCTGTGTCACACCACGCTCACTCCCCCCAATATATAATGGGGCGGCCTGGTCCTTGAAATCTCATGTAGTAATTAGTCGTTTGGTGCTCCCAGACAAAAAGCGAGAAGAGATCTATGAAGAAAACTCCCAGACGATGACCTAGGGGTCCAACTACTCTCTCCCGATACAAAGATAGGTCAGAAGTCAGGAAGCGCTTATTCAGTCGTAGCAAGCAAAGTAAAGGTGAGAAACAAGCAGAGGTCATCTTTGACAGGCTGGCTAAGGTCTTTGGTCAGCTAGGTTTCGACGGAAAGACATAGTAGGAAGGCGAAAGAGACTTGCCCTTGTCCCCCGAAGCGGCCCGTATATAGACATGCTCTTTCTTTGGAGTCAGGCTAATATGTATATCTAGTGGAAATCTCGACAACGTATACACTACCTTTGCTCGCAGCATGACCCTACCTCGCTTCTAGAACACAAGCCTGATTCGTACTGTGCTATCCTGGCTTTTCGCATAAAGCGCTCCAGGCCACATCTTTTATCAGGAGGATTTGACATCTAAGCTTATAATATGGATATAGCATCACCAAGAGTGAAAGATACATTCCCTGTAGGCATAAAGAGTTCATAAGCTGGTGTCATTTTAGCATATCCAGCAGGGTACACATACTGCATCAATAGCAGGCACGCAGTCTTAAATAGAAAGACAATATGGCGGGATAAGGCGTATCAAAAGATGCTCATACTATAATAAACCCACCATGAGGTTCTATAATGAGAATCCGTACCTCAGGCTTGGGAATACTTGGTCTCCCGAGAGAGGTTTTTCCTCAAGTGAACCTTGACTTATTATGTTGCCCATATAAGCTGAGGAGAGGATCCGAGGGAGAACTCCAACTAGCCAGAGAAATGGATATGAGCCTTTGAGATCACCTAAAACCATGCGGGAAGCAAGCCTAGAAGCTAAACATAGCTAGCATCGAGGAATCCTCGTCGAGATCCACACCTTCTCGTACTCTCACTGAAAGGACAGATCCGATAAGTCTCAACTAAAAGCTTACCTGAGTTCAGCCTCTGCCGTAGACGCCGGGAAAGCTAGCTGCACATAGGGGGTCCTCAGTTAGTTAGACCGACCAAACAGGATTTGCTTTTTTGAGCTTATTTGATTTGAGCTTTTGAGTTTCTTTTTTGTGCTAAGATCAAAAGTAGAGATTAATAGGTAGATTGCCTCAAAAGAGGATGAGACCTCGTAGATATTATAGGGCTGAGTCTCTCTCTTCCTTGCGTCAGTTAATGCTTGTTGAATTGCCCGGGGAAGGGATCCATGCTGGCTTGAACCTTTCCACTTCCACTCTTTCTCCTAAAGACCTCTCTATCTCTTCCCTAAGTCCTTCCCCTGAAGGAGGGCAGAGGGCTATGTCTCGTACCCGGCTATGTTCTCTCTGACTTAGAAGGAGAAATGGAACTCAAATACATATATACATGTGCTTTCTCCGCCTCCCTTTACTATATTCTGTCAATATATAATAACGAAGAGAGTGTCTACCTCATTAATAACTGTAATAACTGTTTCGAGGATATTTCGAGTAAGAAGACTAGTAGAAGATATGTGCTGGAAGTTGATAAGACAAAGGGGCTTATTCTATTCCAACCTCGACTCAGCAAGGTCTCTGATCAAACTCGCCTCGTGGCCTAATGAAAGAAAGAGATTCAGTCAGTCAGCTAGAACCATGGCCCTATGATTGAGGAGTTCTTCCAGCTCACTTGCTTCTTTCTTCTCATTCCGGTGAGATAGGGTCTTTTATTCGAAAAAAGGGCTCCCGAGATTCTGACACGAGCGGCAGTTAAGAGGCATTTTCTCTCAATTACAGATGCACCTTCAGAACTCTCGGAATAGATATATAAGGGCTCGCTTCAGTTAACGGGGAGTGCACATCAATCAGAGCTATATTCATATATAATCATTAGATGATCAATATCTTTCTTTTATGAGCCCCCTTAAATACATCTGACGATATAAGGTACTCGAATAGGCTCAAACCAGAAAAGGTCACTTTATTTTCTCGCTCTACTCTTCGCACCTGCCTCATAGGCTAATGCCACTAGCTAGCAAACAACGAAACTTCTTTCGAATATTCGTCGACCCCTTGCGTTATGGGTCGGACCTACCCTAGCTTGTTGTGCTTCGGAATCAAAGAGCAGTACATTGGACCTATTGAAAGAAGGACTCTGATTTTCTCATTTTACCGCATGGCATTCATCCTCTGCTTATGTCTCATCCCAAGGATGCATGGTGCCTCGCGACCTCATCTTCATAGGGCAAGATGGCGGTCTGGTGCAATCCTGATTTGCCTCAGCCTAGGCATGCAACTTTCTTGTCCCCGACATCCAACTAGATCCCATAAGCAAGAACTGACTGTCGGTGATCTGTGTCGCTATCCTATCCGACTGTCCCCTCCCGAAATGGGCTCTTGGAGCATAGAAGTCTAGCTTCTGAAGCATGAGGTGCTTTGACAGGGGCCGAGACTCTGACACAAAAGTGTGATTAAGGCGAAAGGAGAAAAAAGCTTGCTTATCTATGAGGATCAAGAGCTGGCTAAATTATATATTCTGCTTGTTATTCGCTTACATGGGATTCCCAAGGAGTCATATCAGATAGAGACTCTCGTTTCATCTCACATTATTGAGGAGAATTCATGAAGGTGCTAAAAACAGAACTATGCCTTAGTTCTACATATCATCCACAGACGGATGGACAATCAGAGAGGACAACTCAGACTCTTGAGGACCTACTTTGAGCATGTGCCATTGAATGGCAAGGTTCTTTGAAGGGTCATCTTCCCTTGGTGGAGTTCACTTATAATAACAATTATGATGCTAGTATTGGCATGGCACCTTTTGAGGCGTTGTTGAAAGGATATTGTTGATCCTCAAGCGCATCACGGAAGCGTGTCGATCGCATCGTATGCAATCGGAGCAACTAGTCGCACTAGTCGCTAGATGCAGCGGAAATTAAAATTTTTAACTTTAAAGATGAAACCACATGATCACGAGAACACTTCTCGGATCGTTTCATCAAACCACAAAGTACCAGGAATACCTCTTGAAGCGTGGTTGTGATCGCGAGATCCCAAAGTAGAGATCCTCCTATCTTAAGTCCGACCCACGGAGAATGCGCTTGCGGGCACGATGATGAGTCGCGTCCTTCCCGCAATCCTTTGACGAAGATCCAAGCGTCGAGGCGTAGTAAAATGATCTCCTTCCTAATACACAAAGTGGACGGCCACTTGAATATTAGGGAGACCCCACGAGAATGAGAGAGAGAGAGAGTAGAGTTCTTCAACTCAAGAATGTTGTTGTTGTAACTTGGAAAGGCTACCCTAGCCCTCCTTTTATACTAGTTTAGGATCCAATGGATCTCAATCCATGGGACACATGGATCCAAGGGCCATGCTTGGTCCATGCTAAATCAATGGCTATGATTGTTGTTGGTTAAAACCAACAACATTAATTTAAACTAAAAAATGTTGCAACATTATCAACATAATTTAATTTAACATTAAGTAATTAAGAGATAATGTGATAAATAAAAATGGAGTCAACCAACCTCCCTAAAATTGGGGGGCGTCACCCATGAATAATTCATGGGTGACGCCACCTATGGAGGGTGGTCAATTTTGGCTCCTTTTTATTTATCTTATTATTCCTTAATTAATTTTGTATTCACAAAAATATTCACCAAATTAATTCCCAATTAATTTGTGAATATTTCAATCATGCCATTGAATATTATGTGAATCATATTCACAACCCAAACTAATTAGTAAATTGCATTTCCAATTAATTAATAAATGTGAATCCAATCCACATTATTAATTAACAAATGCTATTTACATAAATTCTCTCTCTTATATATGTATATTATAAATCATATTTATAACACACATATATCATGGATAGTGTTATCCACATTCTCTTAATCCTTGATAATTAAATCCCATTTAATTATCTTGGATAATAATTCTCACAATATGAATCATATTCATATTATGCTTGATAATTAAATCTTATTTAATCATCAAGTTCTTCTTGCTTGGATATGGAATTCATCAAATGAATTATTCTTGAACTCCTTCAAGAATAATGTGCTTTCTCCGCAGATACTTGGAGATAAGGACAGGGCGATTGTATTATTCCACGTATAGTGACTTGGATATTGAGATATTATCTCAAATCTAGATCTTACGAACCTCCCATAGATGCTTGATTAAATCAAGACCGCAAATCTAATCTTCTCATTGTATCTGAATCTCATTCAGACCGATGTCCAACACTTGGACTAAGATCAGATTGCTTCTCTACTGGAAGGAGTCACTAAAATCCAAACTTGTTTCATCACTCCCTCGGAATGGAAGCGTCATGGATATACAATCGTTTATGATCACATCACCCTCAGGTATTCCCAATACCTGTACATCCTGCATACTGGAAGACCCATGGTCAACCCGAAGATCAAGATCTATTTCACACTGTCTTCTTCAGGGTTTGATTACTAAGTTTCTCATTTGATCATTGGGATTTGGTATCGATCATACACTTTCCAAAAGCATATATCATACCTAGGTCTTGATCATATACTTTCCAAAAGTATATATATATATATATATATCAAACCTACAAATTCAGTCAAGCTTCCAAAGCGAGACGACCGTGCACGGAATTTGATTCTTCCCAATATCTCATGAGTGAGCTCATGTCTTCTGGTTCAGTAGTGAACCTGTATGATCCCTTTGAGAGATCGTATTACTCATATGCCCTTACATGCACACCAGCTCGCCGGTGTATAGACCTTGGTTAGGTCATCAACCTATTGGTCTGCCAAATGTACATACTCAGGCATATAGCAATACATCTGTCTCCGATCAGAGGATGCGTGCCTATGCTGTGACAGCATTCAACATAGGACTTAGGTTATCTCGATCTCGTTAAGTCAACTCTTTGACCTAACTAATCTGACACCTCCGAATCTCTATTCCTATGCAGAGGACCTGCATCAAGAGGTCGGTCAGATATCAGCCTATGTGAGAAAGGATTGCCATCTCCTACTCAGGCTGGAGATCACATCTTAACAATCATTTGACGGTGCTTGATGAGTCCTCAATCTAACCCTTTAGATATTCATCCAAGCACCAACCTCTATGATTCATATATTGAATCAACAGCTGTATGATCATTAAGATAGCCATGGTACATAACCCTAATTGTACAGAGGGGCCTATTATGCAAATTATTTATTCTTCATTTCAGATCAGGGAATGATATTTGCAATAACATTTATTGCATAATGGCTCGCCGTGGGCTCACATGTCCAACAATCTCCCACTAGCCCAAAGAGCCATTAATGGGCTAATCATTTAAACCCACACTCATGTGACAATCATATGCTATTTAGAAAATAGCTAGGTAAGCTGATCAGTCACTCTGTTCCCAAAAGACTATGCCAAGTCCTTTTACGGCACTTGCATATCCCTAGGTAACAGTGCTCGCATCCAATGCGAATGTTGCATCTAATGCAATCAATACTCAATCTAGTCAAAGCAGTTATAGTGTCTTAACACTATTGCTCAATAACTATTATAACAAGTATTTCCATAATCCTTATTAGAATACCCTTATTCCTGGAGATCATTATCTCTTAAGGTATCCACAGTTAAGACCTTTTAGATCTCTACCTATAAAGTCTTAAGCTCTTGAAGATAAGACTTAGAGATCACTATCTCTAAAGCCTTGTCATCTTTGAAGATATTGTTATTACTGCAATCAAGTGTTCTTTCTCCATAGTAGGATTAGTAACAGTTTACTACTCCCACTGCATGGCAGACATCTGGCTTTTGTACACATCTAGCATACTTAGCTTCTCGTAACTGATGCACAAGTGCAAGCAGTTCTAGCATTCACTTCCTCAACTCTTTGAGGTGCTATCCCTTTAGATAGGTCAGTACCATATCTCAAGGGAAGGAAGCCTTTCTTGGAATTTCCAAGAATGGAATACGTCCAAGGTTTAATACAAATGTGACAGTCCCAATACCCTCTTTTCTTTGCTTCTGAACAACTTCAGAACTAAGATCTAAGAGGTATTCTTGAGATCATATCTCAAGGTATGGGATAGCCAGTCTATAAAACACATTATAATCCTTATATCATTCCAAATGATTAGGATATTATCTACATTCAGCATGATGAACACAATGGCACTCCCACTAAGCTTCACATGGTACATCAAGATTCTATTTGAAATCATAACATTTATAATTTCATCAAATTTTATAATTCATCAAATCTTATGTTCCAACTTCAAGAAGCTTATTTGAGTCCATAGATGGATTTCTTTAGCTTTCACACCTTACTTTCCAAAATCATGAAGCCCTGGGGCTACTTCATGTGAATATCCTCAGAGAGGTATTCTTTAGAGGAATGCAATCTTGAATTACATCTTGAAGATGCAACAGTCAAGTTGTGTAGCTAAGGTTAGCAATATTCTGATGAGTTTAAGCATGGTTACCGAAGAGCAAGTCTCATTGCAAGCAATGTCTTCTCTTCCGGTGTATAGCTTATGGCTACGAACCGAGCTTTGAAGGTCTCTACCTTATCATCAGGTTCCCTCTTCTCTTGAAGATCCATTTACACCTTTATGGGTCTTACCCTTATAGGTGGATCCTCGAGGGTCCATATACAACACTTGTATATGAAGTCTACTTTAGACTTTATTGCTAATATCCATCTTTCCATGTCATGATCTTCAGGAGCTTCATCACATGAAGTCCAATCATTGTCAGACTTAACTGACACATGGAATACATCCTCAAACTCATTTGAAGAGGTATTAATGTTTCATCTTTAATTGTCCCTTTTAGTTCCCGATTTTAGGTGCCTCATTATCTTCTCAAGATTAAATGAGTTCCTTCACTTCATTTTCATCTTGATTCTCAAGAGTCTCAATCCTCCAAGAATCACATTCTCAGAGATGAGATCTTTTAAGAATCTCAAGGTCATAAAGTAGGTATCCAATACCATCCTTTATTTTCCTAATGAAGTAGCACTCCCAAGTGCTAGATTCCATCTTACATGCATGGAACCTTATTAAGGATATATATTGTAGTCTCTACTACACATATATACCAGGAAACTAAGAGGATAATTATGCTAAAAATTTATCATTGACCAAATCATGTCACACATGATCCAATTGTATCTCCCTACAACTCCATTGAGTTTAGGTGTATTTGGAGGATTGAGATAGAAATGATATTCATATCTCCATAAGGTATTCCTTGAATTTTATCTAATAGGTACTTGCTACCTTGGTTAGATCAAATTCATTTAATCTTCTTTCAAACTTTGGTTCTAAACCAAAATTGTGAAATCTTTGAACATTTCAAAGGTTTCTCAGGTGAAGAGAAGAAATCTCATATCATACATAATCATCAATAGATATCACATATCCATAATGTTTACTATGATATAGATGATCTACATACATCAATATGTATGAGATCTTGAATACCTCGACATCTAACACCATTCCCAGAGAAGGGTGTATTGGACATTTTACTTTGAATACAATATTCACAAGTATGTAAGATTTGAAATTTTAGACATTCTAAAGTTTCGTATCTTACTAGTCTATTGATCAAATCAATAGACAAATGTCCAAGGCTTGATGCCAGATCATTGTCAAATGATCTTCATCCTCCTATTGATCTTATAAGGTTTGATTTTCAGTATTAGAAATCTTAATGAACCATTCATTAATATTCTAATTTTATGGAGTCCACTAGATGTTAGATTACTATCTGAAATATTTCCATCATAACTCTTTATGATAGTTCTATCTCAGAATTCAAGTTTATTTCCAACATTTAGAAACAAACAATGATGGTATTCTAATATCTAGGTCATAGAGACATTCTCTAAGACTAAGGGCTCTCCCACTGAGAATATGAAGTCTATCTATCCAATAGAGATTGCTGCAACAATTACAATAATATCCATGTAGATGACTACTAAACCTTAAGATCAAATTTACAATCTTCTAATAAATATATGCAACCAATTGCAAATGTCATTAGAAGATTGGGATACAATTGTCAGACTTAATCTTATGAAATAAGAAAGTCAGAGTCAACGATTATATGTAGACTATTCTGATGTTCTATCCGAGTCCTTCACTAAGGATTTTAGACAGATTTTGATAGTCATACTATCAACACATCAACTTATTGAAGTATTGGCATTCATCCAACTCTTTGGATGTCATATGGAAGTCACAGAAGTAGGTCAACTTTTTGACTTTCCTTCTTACTCGGGTCCGACCCATGCTTCCACTGTACTCTCTTAATCTATAAACAACCATTGCTTAAGACAAAGAATCTCTTATGTTAAATTCAAAAGGAATTCAACGTAAGAGCATTTCAACATTTATACATGCTTCATTAAATTCATACAATATGAATATTATGAAGCTTCATGAATGACTAGAGTATAGATAATAGAATGATGACACTCATCATATCTTCATACATCTTAACTCTTAGAGACTTAGGTTTAGGTAGGTATTCAAACATTTTGAATACATCATCTCTTTCGAGCCACCATTCTGCATAATGCAGAGAACCATGTCATTCATGATTAAATGTCTAGAGCACATTTGTATGCCAAAATATCTTCTTTTATTTTATAAGGATTATTCGACAATTACGATCACCATCGACATGTCACTTCCAAAGTACACTCGATGAAAGATCAAGACTATAGAGACATACAAACCCTAAGGTGATGTCTTAATGTCTTATTTAATTTCCCTTCCTCATTATGTTGAGGGAACTTGCACACTGCAACCACATACATTATGTGTCCAATTGCAAGTACAATATCTGGATCATGAGTCCAATCCAAGATATTTTTACTGGTTATCATTGAGTATAACATTGAGTGGGTTTAATGAAGGAATATCTGAAATAAGAAATTTGCATAAGGGTATATATATAATATATATACATATTTTACTTTGATTTAGGAATTTTATATCAAAGTTGTCTTGCCTTGTCAACATTGAAAGTTCATTCCCTTAATCACTTTCAATGTAAGAGATTTTCTTACCATTATATCTCTAGCAAGATCTGGGATCTCCTTTCCTATCTTCGTTGCATCCCAATAATATGAGAACCTACAACTCAGATAAAAAGAAGCGGGAACACATTCCGCCTTGCAAGTCCAACTTGCATCTCCCAATTCGGTCTTTAACACCCGGGCCCACCACTCCTAAGATGATATTGACCCGTCATTAATTGAACCAACCGTCAACAGGCTTAATACTCGCTATACGCAATCCAATATCGCCCCAATAATATGAGGACCCGATATTGGGGTCACTACGTATACGGCCTTACTCTTTCGAGAAGCAAAGAACCCGATCCAATTAAATCATATATAGGATCTGTCACTTCGGACAGGCGTCTCCTATATACAACAACTGGCGATGGAATCCTTTGCCTTGACGGGAGACCATGGATGTCACTTATGTGATCCTCCACCTCATATTAAAATTTTATAATTAATTATCGTGAATCATATTCACATAATTAATTCTTCCAAGGGAAATACACATCTATTCATAATAGAGTGTTTATTGGATATAATTAATTTAATCACATTAAATTAATCATCAATCAACAAACATGTCTTTTACTTGAATAGTAGGTATTATCTCAAAATACATATTATTCGAATTTTAATAATTAGAAAAAATACACATTGTCTGTCTCCGGTATTATATAGTCCCTACCCGCTGTCATGGCCAGTACCGACGAGAGTGGGACGGACCACATACGTTGCAACCTGCTACCCCAATGCTCTCCGACTAGGCACCACATCCGCCTCGGGAAAGGATAATACCAGATAGACCATCATGTACTTTGAGACGTTCATCGGTTTTTCAACCGAAATTATACCATATAATATAAATCAAAACATTTTTGATTATAAGGAGATTTGCTAGACAAATCCCCAATACTATTCAAGCAAAAAAGGGTTTTTCATGTAAAAGTTGTCCTACAACTATTGTAGGATAAACTATGGTTTTCATGAAAGCAATGTTTGTTGATGAACCAATGATCAAGATGTAATATCTTATCATTGTGGTTTAGGCAAATGTCATTCAATGAAATAATTATTTCTTTAAATATTTCACAAATATTTATCACTAATTATTCCAGAAAATTAACAATTAATTTTCATCATGATAATTGAATGACATATCACAAGGTTCAAGATCAAGAAATTGTTAATTTCCAGCAGTGACCCCCAATCACTAAAATTAACTTATCTTGATCAATTTAAATTCAAAAAATGCAAATTAAGTTTCCAAAGATTTCCTATTTAATTTATTAAAGAACTCAAGTGATAATTCACGCATTTCAAGGCGGATTAAAACCATAATTATCTCATTAATCACGTTCAAATCCGCAGTTCCCGCAACAGTGAATATAGGCATATTCAAAAGACCATATCTTGAGCAAATGAAGTCCAAATTTAGTAAACTCAAGTCCTATGGTTTCCTTGTTTATTGGGGAACAAAATCCAATTGAAAATTTCGTGTTTAAACATTTTAAACAGTGCCGAAAAATTCAATTTTTACAGAGGTGCGAAAATTGAAATGCAGTAAAAATTTCGCAACCCTTTCAAAAACCAAATCGTCTAAGGTCTATGGATCATATCCAAAACCATATTCAACCTATGGCTCTGATACCACTTGAAAGGATATTGTTGATCCTCAAGCGCATCACGGAAGCGTGTCGATCGCATCGTATGCAATCGGAGCAACTAGTCGCACTAGTCGCTAGATGCAGCGGAAATTAAAATTTTTAACTTTAAAGATGAAACCACATGATCACGAGAACACTTCTCGGACCGTTTCATCAAACCACAAAGTACAAGGAATACCTCTTGAAGCGTGGTTGTGATCGCGAGATCCCAAAGTAGAGATCCTCCTATCTTAAGTCCGACCCACGGAGAATGCGCTTGCGGGCACGATGATGAGTCGCGTCCTTCCCGCAATCCTTTGACGAAGATCCAAGCGTCGAGGCGTAGCAAAATGATCTCCTTCCTAATACACAAAGTGGACGGCCACTTGAATATTAGGGAGACCCCACGAGAATGAGAGAGAGAGAGAGTAGAGTTCTTCAACTCAAGAATGTTGTTGTTGTAACTTGGAAAGGCTACCCTAGCCCTTCTTTTATACTAGTTTAGGATCCAATGGATCTCAATCCATGTGACACATGGATCCAAGGGCTATGCTTGGTCCATGCTAAATCAATGGCTATGATTGTTGTTGGTTAAAACCAACAACATTAATTTAAACTAAAAAATGTTGCAACATTATCAACATAATTTAATTTAACATTAAGTAATTAAGAGATAATGTGATAAATAAAAATGGAGTCAACCAACCTCCCTAAAATTGGGGGGCGTCACCCATGAACAATTCATGGGTGACGCCACCTATGGAGGGTGGTCAATTTTGGCTCCTTTTTATTTATCTTATTATTCCTTAATTAATTTTGTATTCACAAAAATATTCACCAAATTAATTCCCAATTAATTTGTGAATATTTCAATCATGCCATTGAATATTATGTGAATCATATTCACAACCCAAACTAATTAGTAAATTGCATTTCCAATTAATTAATAAATGTGAATCCAATCCACATTATTAATTAACAAATGCTATTTACATAAATTCTCTCTCTTATATATGTATATTATAAATCATATTTATAACACACATATATCATGGATAGTGTTATCCACATTCTCTTAATCCTTGATAATTAAATCCCATTTAATTATCTTGGATAATAATTCTTACAATATGAATCATATTCATATTATGCTTGATAATTAAATCTTATTTAATCATCAAGTTCTTCTTGCTTGGATATGGAATTCATCAAATGAATTATTCTTGAACTCCTTCAAGAATAATGTGCTTTCTCCGCAGATACTTGGAGATAAGGACAAAGCGATTGTATTATTCCACGTATAGTGACTTGGATATTGAGATATTATCTCAAATCCAGATCTTACGAACCTCCCATAGATGCTTGATTAAATCAAGACCGCAAATCTAATCTTCTCATTGTATCTGAATCTCATTCAGACCGATGTCCAACACTTGGACTAAGATCAGATTGCTTCTCTACTGGAAGGAGTCACTAAAATCCAGACCTGTTTCATCACTCCCTCGGAATGAAAGCGTCATGGATATACAATCGTTTATGATCACATCACCCTCAGGTATTCCCAATACCTGTACATCCTGCATACTGGAAGACCCATGGTCAACCTGAAGATCAAGATCTATTTTACACTGTCTTCTTCAGGGTTTGATCACTAAGTTTCTCATTTGATCATTGGGATTTGGTATCAATCATACACTTTCCAAAAGCATATATCATACCTAGGTCTTGATCATATACTTTCCAAAAGTATATATATATATATATCAAACCTACAAATTCAATCAAGCTTCCAAAGCGAGACGACCGTGCACGGAATTTGATTCTTCCCAATATCTCATGAGTGAGCTCATGTCTTCTGGTTCAGTAGTGAACCTGTATGATCCCTTTGAGAGATCGTATTACTCATATGCCCTTACATGCACACCAGCGCGCCAGTGTATAGACCTTGGTTAGGTCATCAACCTATTGGTCTGCCAAATGTACATACTCAGGCATATAGCAATACATCTGTCTCCGGTCAGAGGATGCGTGCCTATGCTGTGACAGCATTCAACATAGGACTTAGGTTATCTCGATCTCGTTAAGTCAACTCTTTGACCTAACTAATCTGACACCTCCGAATCTCTATTCCTATGCAGAGGACCTGCATCAAGAGGTCGGTCAGATATCAGCCTATGTGAGAAAGGATTGCCATCTCCTACTCAGGCTGGAGATCACATCTTAACAATCATTTGACGGTGCTTGATGAGTCCTCAATCTAACCCTTTAGATATTCATCCAAGCACCAACCTCTATGATTCATATTGAATCAACAGCTGTATGATCATTAAGATAGCCATGGTACATAACCCTAATTGTACAGAGGGACCTATTATGCAAATTATTTATTCTTCATTTCAGATTAGGGAATGATATTTGCAATAACATTTATTGCATAATGGCTCGCCGTGGGCTCACATGTCCAACAGTTGTATGGGCAAAGATGTACCACTCCCTTGTGTTGGAAGGAAGTGGGTGACAAAGACATTTATTCCACTCAGATAATTGAGGATACAAAAAGAGCAGTAGAAATGGCTAGAAAGAAATTATTGACTACGCATAGCTGCCAGAAGAGCTACACGGATCGAGAGACATCGCGATCTTGAATTTGAGGTCGGAGACTTTGTATTTTTGAAAGTATCTCCAATGAGGGGTTTTAAATATTTGGTGTCAAGGACAAGCTGGCACCACGATTCGTTAGCCCTTTCGAGATTTTGGCATGTATTGGAAAGGTAGCATATCGAGTAGCACTTCCCCCTCACTTGGCAAGCATGCATGATGTATTCCATGTGTCAAATCTCCCGAAGCATATTCGAGACTCTCGACATGTGATTAACTATGAGGACCTCACGGTTAAACCGAATTTATCTTTCTCTAAGGCATCTGTGCAGATTTTAGACTGGGCAATCAAGAAGTTGTGATGAAAAAACATCACTTTGGTCAAGTTATAGTGGCAAAGTCAGAATGTTGATGAAGCTATATGGGAGCATGAGGCAGATATACGATAGAAATACACTTATCTTTTTGAAGGTATGATCAAGAAACACTATTTTAGTTCCCTTTGAGATTTTTATGGTTTCGTTCTCTTTAAGATTTTTATTCTTGAATCTGTGTCGCAATCAAAATATATACGTTAAATCCTATATCTCGAGGACGAGACTTCCTTTAAGATTTTTATGATGTGAAATCCCATATTTTTTTCTAAAATATGAAGTATTTTTCTGTCCAAAAAATTCAAATAATCATGCCATTTCGTAGATCTCGTCTAAGTCTTTCCGAGTTATATTCCTCTATATCATCGTATTTAAGATAAGACTTCGCAAGATTTCTTTAGAAGTCGTAGCATGAAAATCCGTAAAGCTTGATTACTGAATAAACATTCGCATGCCTTCCTTTCTTTTGTTGTCATGGTAATGATACACTTAATGTTGAAATCTAGAGTTTATGTGTTATTGTTTTTTTTATTTATAGAAGAATTCACTTCCTTGGACTATTAATTTGTTCCATGCAAATTCTTAATGTTTTTTTAATATTTAATAGATGCGAATTCCAGGGGTTTGTATTAACACATATTAAATTATAATATGCATGAAGTCAGCATACATTATTATCTATAAGTGTTTTGGCATTAAGAGAATAATATGGTGTTATTTAAATAAGAAGCTCCGACCGGTATCTCTAGTTAACGTTGGACAACAACGTAGGTGATAAAATACATCAAATGCTTATATATATATATATATATATATACATATAGGGAAAAGGGATGCTGAGCCCCATGTGCAGGGAACCCACTGCACCCGGGTCCCCCACCGTTGGATGGAGTCATTCCCTACCGTTGGATGGAGCATCCCAAAGCCCCAGCCCGAGGTGTCTCTGGAATCCCTCCCCCGCAGGCGCGAGACAGAGACAGACCAGTCGGCCCCTCCCCTCCAACCTCTGTCACGCGCGCGACCTCCTCTTGCCGTTGTTCCAGTCCCTCTCGCGCTCCTCCAACCATCCCTCGCTCGCGAGTCCTCCCTCCCCAACCCTCGCACGGTTGCTCGTCCTCTCCCTGACCTATTTCTAAACGGTAATTTTTTAGGGATTTCGTCATGTGATGTTTGTCTGCCACTGAATATACTAATAGTTGGGTTTCGTTATACTGCAGCGTGGTTTCTTTGTGGGTGGTTGCCATCATGTTCATGCTCTACGGAGCTCTCTCATTCTTGGTTATTCGATTCTCAATCACAATGATACAACCTACTTAGATATACTAGAATCGAATAAATCGGTAACTGGTAGAAGGGGAAAATCAGAAATAATCGAAACACTAATCTTTTTTACTTGGATTTTAGCATTGACTTATTTCCTATATTATGATGGTTTGAGAATGGAATCACTACAAGCACATCCTTCCAATAAGATCACATTAATTCTACTTTCTGGAGATATATAATTCATCTTGAACTTTTTGTGGAAGATAAGTGATTGTGTCTCATTAGGATTGTCTTGGAAGTCACCTATTGAGGGAAATTATTATTGTGGATTGAAAGTTTCAACTGTCTCTAAGAAAGAGACCAGCATGATGAGAATTTTTTACAATGTTTCAAATGGAAGGTACTCCTTTTTGTTGTCAATTGGTAAGTTATATAACAAAATTGTGGTGGTTCTCAATGTCTAATTTGATATATTTTGACATGCAGGATAGATATTCATGCAATTTCTTCATTTTGGCAAATGATATAAATCATACAACTTTGAGGTAAAGTACCGGATTAATGGGATTGAAGACGATGTCGAGAAGTGGAGGGAAAAAGTAGAAATTCACATGGACAAAATGGAGAAGCATATGGACAAGAAGCATGTGGAGAAAATGGATATGCGGCTTGCTAAAATCAAGCATATGGACGCGAGCGAGGGATGGTTGGAGGAGCGCGAGAGGGACTGGAACAACGACAAGAGGAGGTCGTGCACGTGCGGCAGAGGTTGGAGGGGAGGGGCCGACTGGTCTGTGTCTGTCTTGCGCCTGCGGGGGAGGGATTCCGGAGACGCCTCAGACTGGGGCTTTGGGTGCTCCATCCAATGGTAGGGTATGACTCCATCCAACGGTGGGGGACCCGGGTGCAGTGGGTTCCCTGCACATGGGGCTCAGCTTCCCTTTTCCCATATATATATATATATATATATATATATATATATATATATATATATATATAGAGGGAAAACTTGAATTGAGGTGGCACCTTTCTACAAAGATGTTGCGACATCTCTGTTTAGCCGTCCGATAATGATCAACATCCCTCATCAAAACCACTAATTCTCTCCCAAAACCACTTATCTAATCGGAGTCTATATGCTAAATTTAGTAACATGTCTCTCTCTTTCAATTTGAATCCCGGATTTCATGCTATATCATAGCGTATTCAATTAATTACTAAAACGACCATAATAAAAATAGTGGCGCTCACGATCGAGAGCCCCACGCACAGGCTATGGTGCAGCCGAAGGAGACGAGGGGAGGTCGGTGCGGCCAAGCTGCTGGTGGCTGCGACTTGGTGGTACGTGACTGAAGGCAAGGAGGTGGCGTGGCGACGGCGAGAGGTAGGCCGACACACGACCAAGTCGTCGAGGCAGAGGAGGCGGCGCGGCTACGGCGAGAGGTGGTCGGGTGCTAAGGTGGAGAAAGAAGAAGAGAGAGGGAGAGAGAGACGTGGGGGAGGGCAGAACAGGGGATTTCACAAAATCCCCTGTTTTGCATGCATTTGTTTAGGGTGCGCGAATAAGTGATTAATCGGTTGATGAAAGTTCGCCAAAAAATTCAAGAAAAATCACCGTTGCGTTCGCAACGTGTGATTTATCCGTGAAAGTGTGATTTGTTTGGTGATTCTGTGATCGGAAGAAGATGAATCGAGGAGAGAGAGAGTGGGTGTAGAAGAGGAAAAAGAAGAGAGGAAGAATCGTCTCGCTACTGGAAATCTTTATTTTTTTCATTACAATCTTTATATATTTTGATACCTTTTAATGTCAAGTTTTAAATGATGAGGTCGGTGCGGCCAAGCTGCTGGTGGCTGCGACTTGGTGATGCGCGACTGAAGGCAAGGAGGTGGTGTGGCGACGGCGAGAGGTAGGCCGACACATGACCAAGTCGTCGAGGCAGAGGAGGCGGCGCGGCTACGACGAGAGGTGGTCGGGTGCTAAGGTGGAGAAAGAAGAAGAGAGAGGGAGAGAGAGAGATGTGGGGGAGGGCAGAACAGGGGATTTCACAAAATCCCCTGTTTTGCATGCATTTGTTTAGGGTGCGCGAATAAGTGATTAATCGGTTGATGAAAGTTCGCCAAAAAATTCAAGAAAAATCACCGTTGCGTTCGCAACGTGTGATTTATCCGTGAAAGTGTGATTTGTTTGGTGATTCTGTGATCGGAAGAAGATGAATCGAGGAGAGAGAGAGTGGGTGTAGAAGAGGAAAAAGAAGAGAGGAAGAATCGTCTCGCTACTGGAAATCTTTATTTTTTCCATTACAATCTTTATATATTTTGCAGATCAGCATAAAAATTTTACAATGTGAGCGTGGATTTTACAAAATATGCACAAAGTTTACAATGGCTGACGAATTTTGATGGACCCACGACGTTGGGAAACATATTGGATGGACATATAAAATAATTTATACATTAATAATAAGCAATCTATTTTACGAACATCACATGAATTTTACAAAACAGAAACAGATTTTACAAAAAAGTATCACAGTTTACAAACATTGCTCTAACAGAATGTTCTCAAATAAGACTACAAAAAGTTTCAAAATAAATAATGCGGTTTAGAAAAAAGATTACGAAATTTAAAAAAATATAATTACAAAAGCACATAATAAAAGCACCTTATATTTTAGGAAACACATCTACACAAAAAATACAAATCTTCGTCAGATTTGGACATTTTTGCGAATATTAGTGGTTACGCGTTTGTAATTTATAACACAGAATTGTAAAATATCTTAAGCATTTGTAAATTGTTAACGGTTATTTCAAAATATGGACATTTATTTCATCCGATATTTCTGAAAAATTCTGTACGTCACTCGATATATACTTAAATATAGAATAATCAATGACGTGTAATTTACCAAATTAGCAATAATTTAATCCAGCACCATAATAGGAATGTTAGTTGGCACGAAAACCACCTAGTGGTTTCAATCTCATTCGCACACGCATCATCCGACGGCTTAAGATGGCACCTTTCCATAGTCAAGGAAAGGTGCCACCTCAATTCAAGTGCACCCTATATATATATATATATATATACACGTACAATTTTTTTAGCAGTATGTGAGCATACATTTTTTTTAAAATTGTTAAGAGAAATCCTTTTCTTGTGGTGGAGACCCACGATAATCAATATCATAATTGTTAGCCATGCCCGATAATTAAATTTTATTGGTCGATATTTTTGGTCGAATATGAATCTCATAATTTTATCAGTTCAAGTTATTAAACTCTTGTCAATCACTTATGGGATCCAACTTAAATTATAAAATGAGCTCGCTAAAAAAACCTATATCTAATGTTCAATCATTCCCTGATTTTTTTGCCCGTATTGCATTAAACTATACTAAGTAAATAATGAGTAAATGTTCTGTGCATATGAACTTTGGGATTAAGAAAATATCTATTCCATAGTTACAAAAATAAAAACTATCTTATAATTAACTTTTTGTAGATCAAAAACATTATTTAAAGTATCCTTTTTAATGTACACCTCACGAATGAGGTATGGAATAAAAAGGAAATTCAACCTATAAAATCATTACTGGAAGTGTTGTTGTATAGTGTTGTTAGGCCTAAAAAACACGCTCATCAATTCAAGAAAGTCAAATTTTTATAGGATCCCTTGCATTTCCTTATTTGTGGCTAATACAGGCTCATATTTAGATTTAATGATAATCGGGTACATGGAGACAGTCTCCTTAAGGGACTGGGCATGCACCCTTGGGTCTCAGGTAGATGCCATGAAGGCTGCGACCCCAACCGACGAGGTGGGTGATGCGTTGCACCTAGCAGTCCAGTAGTATCCGGAGTTGCTCGACGGAGTTGGCAGGTGGTGTGGTTGGGTTCTTGGTTTCACATTTATATACAATATTAGGACTCGGAGTAGAATAAGGTGTGGACACATCAAATTCTATTTTGAGTAATATTATTGTGAGACGTGTTCCGATATATGGTTTTATGTTGGGGAATTTGGGGTTTAGACTTTTCCGATTCTAGTTGGACTTGGAGGCTCACTTAAGATGAATATCAAGTTCCCACATAGCGGAAGCCTGCGGGTCGCATACTTGCATGTGCTAAAATAATACGAGAAATGATAAATGATTGGATGCCAGAAATTGTATACCGTTGTGGACTCTAACCAACTCGTAGAAATATCAAGATCATTGTGGTAGTACTTAAATGATAATTATATAAATAAAATCAATTATTATGTGATCCAATCTGAATTAGAATGACTTGGTTGTTTTTCTTAGTTTCTACAATATCTGCATATGTCAGTTGATAGAGTTGAGTTTACATTCCCTGTCTACCCCTACATTAGTTATTATAGTGTTTGTCTCGTTACTGGGAAATTACTCATAACATTACCCTCGTGTGAACACAACAGGTGTAGCTGAGCAGCAACCGCAACAGTAGTGACTTTTGAGGAGATCATACTTTCTACGTCATACTTGCACCAAACAGGACGTGTTCTACTTAGAGTAACTTGTTTACTTCCACATTGTTTTATGTTCTATTTGAGACATATTGTAATGAGATATTTGGAGAGCTTATTCTACAAAATTTATAATTATATGATGTATCTCATTCTATGGACATAGACTTGATGATTATTATCAATGAGAATGGATGCTGCATTTATTTTCAATCTTATATTATTCTCTTGTTGTTATTTATTTTTCAAATGTTGATCTAATGTGCATGAGATGGTTTGCTGAGTATCATAGATCATGAGCATATTTGGACCATAGGTTCGACATTCCCATCTCCTCAGTTTCAGCAGCCGGAGGGACGGGACATTATATTAATCACCACTTTTGAATTGTCTTGCAAGGGTAACCAATAAAACAAGAAGGCGAAGGAGGAATACTTTGATATATCACAAATTGTGACAGATATGACGGAGATCAAGGATTGCTCAAAAAATGGGGTGGGGTAGGGAGGATGGAGGAGTTAGTTTATATTAGAAATATAATGAGTAGATGTGGATCTAAGTACTCTTTCTTCCTAGTCCGAGGAATAGGTCAAATCGATCCGTTTTTGGCTCAATCAATTTATGTGAAAGAAGAGAGATCACCACTGTCTACTTATGATTGATGGATCTTTGATAAAGAATGAAAACAAGAAGGAAAAAGATGTGATAGATAAGGTGAGAATATGGAAATAAATGTAAGGCGGGGAATCGAGATAAAAATTTTACATATATATTATTCACACTAGAGGTCGTGAATAATATTATACTCTATTTTGTAATATTGATATTTCATCATTAAATGATATAATTATATACACATGCACACATACATGCATACACATGTATGTATTTATGCATACATATCTTTGTATGTATGTACATATGTAATATGTAAATAAACATTTATGTGTATGCATGTGTGTGTACATACGCGTCGAATCGAATCGAATTATTATCGAATGAATTCATGTTAAATAATATATGATTCATTTGGGAATCAAATAAATAAGTAAAGATCATATTCAAATCATTTTACTTTGAATGGAACTTTTTTTTTCGAATTTCTATAGAAGGAATCAAATCGGAAGGAATGTTTCAATTTAATTACAACACCTACTTGTGATTAATTTTCCCCACATGATGTGATTGATGCTCGCTCTTTGGAGATGCATTAGATCAGAGAGATTGCAAAAACCATTATTATCCATTGTTATAAGATGGCTATATGGGAGAACGACTATGCTCGATTTCTGAGTGACCAATCTATGGTCATCTATAAGCTTACGAATGATGTTAAACGACTTTCCACAACCATGAAACCTCTCCCGTTCAGAACCCCACCCGATGACCACATACTTGATTCCCCACTCCTCCTATTAGATCTCTTATACTCCTTTCTGACCATGACTTTGATCTTCAGCTCCTGGTGCATCCTTCTCCCGAGGGAATATTATTTTACACCGATAACCTGAAGAGGAGGAGGAAGAAGAGGTTGATGAGTCTAGATCTCTCAAGAACATCTATAGTTCTAACACTCGACGTAACATGGAATGGGGAAAGTGTTCTCGTACGACATATAACATGGATGACGATGATTTCGATGATTAGGTCTTTTTCTAGTTCAAATATCTGTCTTTCTAGTTGGTTGATGTCTCTTTCCAAGGTAACGTATTAGAACATGGTTTTGTGTAACAAGCATGTTTGCGTTCCATAAAGTTTTTAATGAATTATGCATGTTTATTTTCATGAGTGATGTCTTTTTATTGATAATAAAGGGGGAGAAATATACTAAAAGCTTGGTTGATTATTGGATATTGAATTAAGGGGGAGGAATTAAAAATTTATTGTGCTTAGTTTTACTCCCAAATAAGATTCACAGACTTTACTACTAAAGAATAAAAAATTAGTTTTATGATTCTTTTAGTAAGGGGAGAAATAAAAAATGAGTTATTTAAATATGGATTAAATTCTTTTTTCTTGCTCATTTGATTCTGTACTTAGAAAGTTACATCTCTTTAAGCTTTTAAAATATTTTGTTATCATTAAAAAGGGAGATATTACTAGTTCTTTGTTTCTCCAACTAGATTTTAAAGATGACACACATGTATCCCAGTTGCTTGCTTGTATACGTTTTTGTAGGATTGCAGATTTTTTCAACTTTATAAGAACTACAAAGTGAATTTTATTGATAAAGTTGCAAAGCTTAAAGTTCTTGTAGCTATTCAAAAAGTTATTGCTCCATTATTTACGTTGTATTTGTTAAAATTTTAACCTATACCGCTGATATACGCCACTCTCCACAACTCTTAATTTGATAGAATTAGTGTCAGTTGTGGCAGGTGATAATTCTCTTATCTTTATCAAGCGGTGGAAATTTGGGCATGCTTTGACAACTCGGATGCGAGGGATCCCTTGATCCAAGGATATCTATTGTGTAGAGGGTGCCCCTTTCTTCTTAGAGATGAAAGGATTGACTAGAGATAATGCTCTATGAGGCATCTTTGATGCTCCAACGACCGGCACATGATGGTATGATGGTACCTGCAAGAGAGAGGCTCAAACCTCTAGGGCTTAGATGACGACGTTAGGGCTCCAACTAAAGAAGAGGGTGGATGGGTGGGTTCCTATGGAATGATGGATGGAACTTTAATTCTCTGGCCAAACTTGACATGAGATGAGGCGAGGTCGTGGAGAGATAGAAGGACGATGAAGCGATCCAGAGTCGATGGTGATGTTCGAATCAAGCGGGGGTTTTGTGTTGAGATGAATAGGGCGATGAGAAGAGATGGACGATGTACATGGGGGAAAAGTAAAGAAAGAAGGAGGAAGAGGAAGATGAAGAAATGGAGATCATGGATATAAGAAGATACCTTATGGTCAAAGTTTGTGAGAGGATTGGAGGAGGTCAGCCTCGACTTCATTCTTCGCCTCAGATCTAAGTACCCATGTATCGCCTTTTGGTATACTGTATCAACAACAAGCACTTGCCTCCGGCCATAAAAAGACATTTTGGTGTACTCCGCTTCACATTTCCCCTTGAGCATGATATAACCCGACAACCCAGGCAGATGGTTCCACTGTTTGGGGGAGTGAGAAGACATATTCTAGGCGATAGGGAGACACCATCTGCGAGTCTATTTAAAATAATTTCTTGATCACCTAACTTTAAAATTGAAAAGGTAAAAGATCGAACTCTTACAGTCATCATTGTGTGAAGATGGTGAATTGAGGGTTTGCTTAGTGCTTGTTTGCGGGGTGTGCATATTCAGCTTCTTACACACCTTCACACTCTCTCTTATTTTGACATCATACTCCATTTCGTATTATTTTGACACCAAGGATGACGTCTAGATGGTCTTTACGCTCAAACTTTGCGAGCCATCGATCTTACAACGTATCACGTACATCTTCATAAACTCGAGATGACCCTCTTCCCGAGTTGGTCCCACCTAGTTACAATGTGAGTCAGACCTAGGCTCCCTCTCCTCCCAGCCCTTTTGTCGAGGTTGACTCTCACGTCAACTATTCTTCTGCTTCCCTTGCACATTTTTATTTGAGTGCCTATGAAACTTTTTTCTTCCTAAAGGATTTGACGGATACCATGTATAGAGGGAAGGGACCAATTGAGAAGCAAGTTGTTGAGGAGAGACATGTTGAGGATAGAACAGATCCATCTATGAATGTTACAATTGGGACTCTAGACACACTTCAATAGATGAGAACACAGATTCGAGATCCGTTTAGAGTCTAAGATGAGTTGAGAGTTGAGATCGATGCATTGAGAGCAGGTGCTCGGAACCCACAACTAGATGTCTTGGTTCCTATTTTTACTTTGAGAGATGAGTATGACCCTAAACCAGAACGTTAAAATATTGGATTCGGTTACCACCAAATCATGGTCCATACGACCTGAGACCGTCCTTCATTTCTTTGCTTCCCAAGTTCTATGGGAACATAATAGAGGTGTCGTTAACCTTCCTTCAATAGTTTGAGATGATTTGTGGTACGACGAGCTATCCAGGAGTTTTGCAGGATGCTATGCACTTCAAGGCTTTCCCTTTTGCCTTAGCAGGTAAGGCACTCTATTGGTTAAACCATTTAGGGAGAGAGATTTCAACTTTGGGAGGACCTTAAGTCAACCTTCCTACGTAAATATTTCCCTCTGGTATGGAAGAACACGATGAGGAGCAAGATATCTGATATCATGCAGAATCCACATGAGTCGTTCCACAAGGCATGCGAGTGATTAAAGGATATAATCGAGAAGTGACCTCATGACGAGATACCTTTGAAGGTGCTTGTACAAAATTTCTTTGGAGGACTCCATCCATACATTAAGGGTTTAGTGAGAACCGCATGTGGCGATAACTATCTGAATAAGGATGTCGAGCATATTTGGACCATATTTGAGGGGATGGTCGAGAACTTGAGAGTTGTAGATTTTACTCGGGCATTCCAGAAGGACCCACAACCACCACACCAACGAGGTCATTGGAAGGTGGCATACAGTTCTGAGTCAGAGTCACGATCTACCAATATGGGCTATACAGAAAGAAACTTGCATTTGTCGATGTGATTCAGATGAAAGTACATGACTTGGAGAAGATGCAAGAGTAGGAGAAACTCTCATGATTATCAATATAGTTGAGTGATTTGACGAAAAAGATAACCAAGATGTAGTTACGGTAACCACAATCACTTTCTTCTTCTTCTCAGCCCACACAGAGATCTTTACCCACTCCTCCCACCGATCGGATTCACCATAAACAGAGCGAGCCATCGTGTTTTTCTGAGACTCCACAATTAGATTGGCATGGTGATTCATCTATTGCCAACCATAGTGATATCATGATGTATGTAGTTGACGACGTTGATCCTTGTTTCATCTTTGAGATCAATGTTATATGTCACACCTAGGTGTTGGACATGCGAGCCCACGGCGAGCCATTATGCAATAAATGTTATTGCAAATATCATTCCCTGATCTGAAATGAAGAATAAATAATTTGCATAATATGTCCCTTAGTACAATTAGGGTTATGTACCATGGCCATCTTAATAATCATACAGCTGTTGATTCAACTATTGAAACATAGAGGCTGGTGCTTGGATGAATATCTAAAGGGTTAGATTGAGGACTCATCAAGCACCGTCAAATGATTGTTAAGAGATGATCTCCAGCCTGAGTAGGAGATGACAATCCTTTCTCATTTATGTTGATATCTGATGACATCTTGATGCATGTCCTCAGCATAGGAATAGAGATTCGGAGGTGTCAGATTAGTTAGGTTAAAGAGTTGACTTAACGAGATCGAGATAACCAAAGTCCTATATCGTATGCTGTTATGATACAGGCATACATCTTCAGACCAGAGACAGATGTGTTACTATATGTTTGAGTATGTACATTTGGCAGACCAATAGGTTGATGACCTAACCAAGGTCTATACACCGGCGCGTTGTTGTGTATATAAGGGCATATGAGTAATACGATCTCTCAAAGGGATCATATAGGTGAAGTTACTGAACTGGAAGACATGAGCTCACTCATGAGATATTGGGAAGAATCAAATTTCGTGCGTATGGTCGTCTTGCTTTGGAAGCTTGATTGAATTTTTTGGTTTGATATATACTTTTGGAAAGTATATGATCAAGACTTAGGTATGATATATGCTTTTGGAAAGTATATGATCGATACCGACTCCCAATGATCGAATGAGAAACTTACTGATAAAACCATGAAGTAGACAGTATAAAGTTGATCCAATACTTCGGGTTTATTCTGAGTCTTCCAATATGCAGGATGTGCAGGTATTGGGAATACCTGAGGGTGATGTTATTATAACGATTGTATAACCATGACGCTTCCATTCCTAAGGAGTGATGAAACGAGTCTGGATTTTAGTGACTCCTCTCGGTAGATAAGTAATCTGATCTTAGTCCAAATGTTGGACATTGATCTGAATGTGATTCAGATGCAATGAGAAGACTAGATTTGCGGTCTTGATTTAATCAAGCATCTATGGGAGGCCCGCGATCTGGATTTGAGATATGATCTCAATATCCAAGTCACTATACGTGGAACAATACAATTGCCCTATCCTTATCTCCAAGTATTCGGGGAGAAAGCGCATTATCCTTGAAGGAGTTCATGGATAATTCTATTGTTGATATATATATATATATCCGAGCATTGAGAAAATGGATAATTAAATGTGATTTAATTATTATGATTAATATGAATTCGATTCATATTATAAAGAGAGTTGTTTTAGATAATTAAATGTGATTTGATTATCAAAGATGTGAATAATGTGAATGTTATTCATATTATTTGAGAACAAGAGAAAAGAAATCCAAGATGATTAAATATGATTTAGTTATCATGGATATGAATAATGTGGATAGCAATATTTATATTAGTCATATATATTATAAATGTGATTTATAATATATAAGAGAGAGCTATCTGTAATTTACATTTGTTAATTAAATGTTGATGTGAATTGGATTCACATTGGACAATTAATTGAAAATGTAATTCACATTTTATTTTGGGTTGTGAATGTGATTCACAAATTTCCAATGGCAAGATTACAATATTCACAAAACAATTATGAATTATTTTTGTAGAATATTTTACAACAATTGTTGTTGTAATAAATTGAAGATACATGGAATAATGTAATCAAGGGAGATTACATTGAGATGCTCCTTCCATACTAATAGGAGGGACGGCCACCTATTCCTACTAGGGTGGCCGTCCACTCATGTATATGGAAGGAGGCACTCTCCTTTCCATTATCTCCATATATTGTTGATTTAATTTTGGATTTGATTTATATTGATTTATCAATATATGTTTAATATAAATTAAATTAATTGTTGTTGGTTTTTACCAACATAAATCTTAGCCATTGAAAGAAACACAATCAATGAGAGCCATTGGATTTGTGTTGTCCCATGGATTGAGATCAATGGATCTCAAAAATGTTATAAAAGGAGATGAACCACTTTGCTCTTCTTTACACAACAAGTGAGACAACAACTCTCTCTCTATCTCTCTTTCTCTCTACACATCTACTCTCTCTCTCTCTCTCTCTCTCCCTCTCATGTGGCCGTCCACCATGGATGCCCTAGAGAGGTTCTTCGTCACCGCAACGTCGTCGTTATGTTGCCCGATGGTTTGCTCGTAGAACTCCGTCTACTCCAGCGTGTCTTTCTCGTGAAGAATATGTTGTATCTCGTGTGTGGAGATCAGGAGATCTGCCGCTTGGATCATCAACATGGATTGCGAGAAGTATGCGATTCATCCCGCGCTCGCAAGCGTCTCCTCCGTCGGATCAGACTTGAGACAGGAGGTCTCTTCATTTAGAGACTCGATCACAACCACGCTTCAAGAGGTAATCCTATTACTTGTTTGTGGTTTAGACGAAACGATCCGAGAAGTGTTCTTGGATCATGTGGTTTCGTCGCATGATTTTTTTTAAATTCCGCTGCATAGAACAACTAGTCCGACTAGTCATTCTTTGTCGTATTGGATACAATACTCACGCTTCCGTGATGCGCTTGAGGATATAACCATATCCTTCAAGTGGTATCAGAGCCTTAGGTCGGTGTTTTTGGATACGATCCACTAACTGAGGACGACTTGGGTTCATTAGGGTTTGCGAAAGTTTTCTTGCATTTCATTTTCGCATTTCTGTTTTGAGATTATTTTCGACACTGTTTAAATTGTTTAAATACGAAAATAGTAATTGAATTTTGTTCCTCATTAAATAAGAAAATCGTAGGATCTGAGTTTACGTGATTTCGATTCCGTTTGCTCAAGTTATGCTCATTTTAGTGAACATGTATCCACAGTTTCGGGGACTGCGAATCTCAACGTAATTAAGATGTTAATTGCGGATTTGAAATGCCTTAAAATACGTGAAAATCACTTAAGTTCTGTTTTAAATCAAATTAGCAAACTTTAGGAACTTACTTTGCTTAATTTGGATTTAAATTGATTGAGATATGGTATTTTTAGTAAGTGAGGGTCACTGCTGGAAATACTTTCCTAATCAAGAACCTAGTGATTGTCATTTAATCAATTAGTGAAATTAAATTTTTTAATTTCTTGGAATAATTGTGCATAAATATTTGTGAAATATTTGATGATAATTATTTCCTTAAATGACATTTCCTTAACCAATATTTGATTAGATGTGATCTAGATCACTAATTGGTTACATATATTCCAACAAACATGTTGCTTGAATAGGATTTGGGATTTGTTTAGCAAATCTCATTATAATGTTAATCAAAATTGTTTTGATTATTATATGGTATAATTTCGGTTGAATAACTGATGATCATCTCAAGTACAAAGTGATTTATTTTGCATTATCCTTTCCCGAGGTGGATATGGTGTCTAGTTGGAGAGCATTGGGGTAGCGGGTTGTAACGTATGTGGTCCGTCCCACTCTCGTCGGTACTGACCATGACAGCGAGTAGGGTTAGTATAATGCTTAAGAAATCATGATATATTTCTAATTATTAAAATTCGAAATAATATGTATTTGAGACAATACCATAATTCAAGTAACAATTTAAAATGTTTGTTGGATATTAATTGGATCACTAATTTAATATGATTAGATTAATTGGAATCCAATTAAAATTAAAAAACTCTATTATAAATAGAGATGTTATTTCCCTTGGAAGAATTAATCATAATGGATATGATTCATAATGATTAATTAGAATTTGAATATGATATAGAAAATCACATAAGTGACATCCATGGTCTCCCGTCAAGGTGGAGGGTTCCGTCACCAGAGATTGTATGCAGGAGACGCCTGTCCGAAGTGATAGCTCTTGTATGCAAGCGCATCTGGATCGGGCTCTTCGCTTCTCGAAAGAGTAAGGACGTATGCGTAGTGACCCCAATATCAGGTCCTCATATTATTGGGGCGATATTGGATTGCGCATAACGAGTTGTATTCTTGTTGACGGTTGGTTCAATTAATGACCGGTCAACATCGCCTTAGGGGTGGTGGGCCCGGGTGTTAAAGACCGAATTGGGAGATGCAAGTTGGACTTGCAAGGTGGAATGTGTTCCCGCTTCTTTTTATCCGAGTTGTAGGTTCTCATATTATTGGGATGCAACAAAGATAAGCAAGGAGATCCCAGATATTTCTTGAGATATAATGGTAAGTATATCTCTTACATTGAGAGTGATTAAGGGAATGAACTTTCAGTGTTGACAAGGCAAGACAACTTTGATATAAAATTCCTAAATCAAAGTAAAATATGTATGTATATATATATAAATATATACACTTATGCAAAATTCTTATTTCAGATAATCCTTCATTAAACCCACTCAATGTTATACTCAATAATAACCAGTAAAATATCATGGATTGGACTCATGATCCAGATATTGTACTTGTAGTTGGACACATAATGTATGTGGTTGCAATGTGCAAGTTTCCTCATAATAATGAGGAATGACAATAAAATAGATAATAAGACTACACTCCTAGGGTTTGTATGTCTCTGTAGTCTTGATATCATCAAATGTACTTTGGAAGTGACATGTCGATGATGATCATAATTGTCAATTAATCCTTATAAAATCAATGATGATATTCTGGCATACATATGTGCTCTTGACATTTATCATGAATGACATGGTTCACTGCATCATGCAGAATGGTAGCTCAATAAGAGATGATCTATTCAAAATGTTTGAATACCTACCTAAACCAATTTTTTTTTAGAGTCTAGATGGATGTAGACATGATGAGTGTCATCATTCTACTATCTATACTCTAGTCATTCATGAAGCTTCAGGATATTCATATTGTATGAATTGAATGAAGCATGTAGAAATGTTAAAATACTCTTGCATTAAATTCTTTTGAATTTAACATTTGTCTTTAGCAATGGGTTGCTTATAGATAAAGGGAGCACAATGGAAGCATAGGTCGGACCCAAGATGAGAAGGATAGTCAAAGAGTTGACCGTACTTCTATGACTTTCATATGACATCCTAAGAGTTGGATGAATGCCAATACTGCAATAAGTTGGTGTGTTGATAGTATGACTATCAAGTCTGTCTAGAATCCTTATTGAAGGACTCAGACAAAACATCAAAATAATCAACATATAATCATTGACACTGACTTACTTATTTGATAAGATAAAGTCTAATAATTGTATCCCAATCTTCTAATGACACTTACAATTGGTTGCATATGTATTAGAAGATTAGAAATTTGATCTTAAAGGTTTAATAGTCATCCACATGGATATTGATGCAATTGTTGCAACAATTTCTATTGGATTGAAAGGCTTCATAATTTCAGTGGGAGAGCCCTTAGTCTTAGAGGATGTCTCTATGACCTAGATATTAGAATACACTTATTGTTTATTTCTAAATGTTGGAAATAAACATGAATTCTGTAATAAATCTATCATAAAGAGTTATGATGGAGATATTTCAGATAGTAATCTAAAATCTAGTGGACTCCACTAAATTAGAAAATTAATGAATGGTCCATTAACATTTCTAAGTACATAAATTAAAACCTTAAGATCAATAGGAGGATGAAGATCATTTGACAATGATCTAGCATCAAGCCTTGGACATTTGTCTATTGATTTGATCAATAGACTAGTAAGAGATGAAACTTTAGAATGTCTAAAATTTCAAAACTTAAATACTTATGAATATTGTATTCAAAGTAAAATGTCCAATACACCCTTCTTTGGGAATGGTGTAAGATGTCAAGGTATTCAGGATCTCATACATATCGATGTATGTGGATCATCTATATCATAGTAAACATTATGGATATGTGATATCTATTGATGATTACGTATGATATGAGATTTCTTCTCTTCACCTAAAGAAACCTTTGAAATGTTCAAGATTTCATTATTTTGGTTTACAACCAAAGTTTGAAGGAAGATAAAATGAATTTGATCTAATCTAGGTAGCATGTACCTGTTAGATGAATTCAAAGGATACCTTATGGAGATATGAATATCATTTCTATCTCAATCCTCCTGACACACCTTAACTCAATAGAGTTATAGGGAGATACAATTGGATCATGTGTGACATGATCTTATCAATGATGAATTTTTAGCATAATTTCCTCTTAGTTTCCAGGTATATATGTAGTAGATACTACATTATGTATCCTTAATGAGATTCCATGCAAGTAAACTGGAATTGAGCACTAGAGAGTGCAACTTCATTAGGGAAATAAAGGATGGTATTGGATACCTACTTTATGACCTTGAGATTCTTAAAAGATCTCATCTCTAAGAATATGATTCTTAAAGGATGACTCTCTTGAGAATCAAGAAGAAAATGAAGTGTAGGAACTCATTTAATCTTGAGAAGATAACGAGGCTCCTGAAATAGGGAACTAAGAGGACAATTAAAGATGAAACACTAATACTTCTTCAAATGAGTTTGAGGATGCAATCCATGTGTTAGAGAAATCTGACAATGATCGGATTTCATGTGATGAAGCTCCTGAGGATCATGACATGGAAAGATGGATGACAACAATAAAGTCTAAAGTAGACTTCATATACAAGTGTTCTATATGGACCCTCGAGAATCCACCTATATGGGTAAGACCCATAAAGGTGTAAATGGATCTTCAAGAGATGTAAGTCAAGATTGCATTCCTCTATGAATACCTCTCTGAGGATATTCACATGAAGTAGCCCCAGGGCTTCGTGGTTGAGGAAATCAAGATGTGCAAGCTAAAGAAATCCATCTATGGACTCATATAAGCTTCTTATTGCCGGAACATAAGATTTGATGAAATTATAAATGTTATGATTTCAGATAGAATCTTGATGAACCATACGAGAAGCTTAGTGGGAGTGCCTTTGTGTTCATCGTGCTAATGTAGATAATATCCTAATCATTTGGAATGATATAAGGATGATAATAAGTGTTTTATAGACTGGCTATTCCATACCTTCAAATATGATTTCAAAGATACCTCTTAGATCTTAGTTCTGAAGTTGTTCAGAAGCAAAAGAGAAGAGGATATTGGGACTGTCACATTTGTAGTACACCTTGGACATATTCTATTCTTAGAAATTCCAAGAAAGGTTTCCATCCCTTAAGTTATGGTACTGACCTATCTAAAGGGATAGCACCTCAAAGAGTTGAGGAAGTGAATGCTAGAACTGCTTGCACTTGTGCATCAGTTACGAGAAGCTGAGTGTATGCTAGATGTGTACAAAAGCCAGATGGCTACTATGCAGTAGGAATAGTAAACTGTTACTAATCTTACTATGAAAATAAAACACTTAGTTGCAGTAATAACAATATCTTCGGAGATGACAAAACTTTAGAGATAGTTTCTCTGAGTCTTATCTTCAAGTAATTAAGACTTTATAGATGGTGATCTGAAAGGTCTTAACTACGAATACCTTAGGAGATAGAGATCTCCAGGAATAAGGGTATTCTGATAAGGATAATTGAAATTTCATACTGGTTATGGTAATTATTAAGTTGTAGTGTCAAGGACACTGTAACTAACAAGATTGAGTATTGGTTGCATAAGATGAAACATTCGCATTGGATGCGAGCACTATTACTGGGGATATGCAAGTGCCGTAAAAGTACTTGGCGTAGTCTCGCGGGAACAGAGTGATTGATCAGCTTACCTAGCTATTTTCTTTATAGCCTATGATTATCACATGAATACGGGTTTAAATGATTAGCCCATTAATGGCTCTTTGGGCTAGTGGGAGATTGTTGGACATGCGAGCCCACGACGAGCCATTATGCAAAAAATGTTATTGCAAATATCATTCCCTGATCTGAAATGAAGAATAAATAGTTTGCATAATAGGTCCCTTAGTACAATTAGGGTTATGTACCATGGTCATCTTAATAATCATACAACTGTTGCTTCAACTATTGAATCATAGAGGCTGGTGCTTTGATGAATATCTAAAGGGTTAGATTGAGGACTCATCAAGCACCGTCAAATGATTGTTAAGAGATGATCTCCAGCCTGAGTAGGAGATGGCAATCCTTTCTCAATTAGGCTGATATCTGACCGACCTCTTGATGCAGGTCCTCTGCATAGGAATAGAGATTCGGAGGTGTCAGATTAGTTAGGTCAAAGAGTTGACTTAACGAGATCGAGATAACCAAAGTCCTATATCGTATGCTGTCATGATACAAGCATGCATCCTCTGACTGGAGACAGATGTGTTACTATATGTTTGAGTATGTACATTTGGCAGACCAATAGGTTGATGACCTAACCAAGGTCTATACACCGACGTGTTCGTGTGTATATAAGGGCATATGAGTAATACGATCTCTCAAAGGGATCATATAGGTTCAGTTACTGAATCGGAAGACATGAGCTCACGTCATCTCGCTTTGGAATCTTGATTGAATTTTTTGGTTTGATATATACTTTTGGAAAGTATATGATCAAGACCTAGGTATGATATATGCTTTTGGAAAGTATATGATCGATACCGACTCCCAATGATCGAATGAGAAACTTACTGATAAAACCGTGAAGTAGACAGTATAAAGTTGATCCAATACTTCGGGTTTATTCTGAGTCTTCCAGTATGCCGGATATGCAGGTATTGGGAATACCTTAGTGTGATGTGATCATAAACGATTGTATAACCATGAAGTTTCCATTCCTAGGGAGTTATGAAACGGGTTTGGATTTTAGTGACTCCTCTCGTTAGAGAAGTAATCTGATCTTAATCCAAATGTTGGACATTGATCTGAATGTGATTCATGCAATGAGAAGACTAGATTTGCCGTCTTGATTTAATCAAGGATCTTTGGGAGGCCCGCGATCTGGATTTGAGATATGATCTCAATATCCAAGTCACTATACTTGGAACAATACAATCACCCTGTACATCAGGAGTTTTTCCTCTTGAGCCTGTAGACTATCCCTCTTTTGCAGCATGTACATCAGGAGTTTTTCCTCTTGAGCCTGTAGACTATCCCTCTTTTGAAGCATTATTGCAACCCACAGCGTGCTGTCCTCAGACTTCAACACCACCAGACTAGGTTGAGATGCACTACCCTCCCTAGAGGAGGACGGATGTTTCCACCCGTGTACTACTCCAAGCTAAAGGATTCTACCTCCTCACCACTTCATCAATGAAGAGCTACATGCATTGTGCTTGTCCAAGTTAGGTCACTGTCTAAAAGAATCCTGCGTGTGCACGAGATATTCTACTTAGACTAATCAAGATGACATGTGAACATAGAATTGCGGACTCAAAGAATTAAGTCACTTGATGTGAGAAATCTTAACTCCAGTTCCTATAAGGTTCCTCTAAAATTTGGTGGATTAAGGTCAAATCAAGTCCATCCTCAACAACTACTATTCGCAGAGAAAGCGCATTATCCTTGAAGGAGTTCATGGATAATTCTATTGCTGATATATATATCCGAGTATTGAGAAAATGGATAATTAAATGTGATTTAATTATCATGATAAATATGAATTCGATTCATATTATAAAGAGAGTTGTCTTAGATAATTAAATGTGATTTGATTATCAAAGATGTGAATAATGTGAATGTGATTCATATTATTTGAGAACAAGAGAAAAGAGATCCAAGATGATTAAATATGATTTAATTATCATGGTATGAATAGTGTGGATAGCAATATCCATATTAGTCATATACATAATATAAATGTGATTTATAATATATAAGAGAGAGCTATTTGTAATTTACATTTGTTAATTAAATGTTGATGTGAATTGGATTCATATTGGACAATTAATTGAAAATGTAATTCACATTTTCTTTTGGGTTGTGAATGTGATTCACAAATTTCCAATGGCAAGATTACAATATTCACAAAATAATTATGAATTATTTTTGTAGAATATTTTACAACAATTGTTGTTGTAATAAATTGAAGATACATGGAATAATGTAATCAAGGGAGATTACATTGAGATGCTTCTTCCATACTAATAGGAGGGACGACCACCTATTCCTATTAGGAAAGGGTGGCCGTCCACTCCATGTATATGGAAGGAGGCACTCTCCTTTCCATTATCTCCATATGTTGTTGATTTAATTTTGGATTTAATTTATATTGATTTATCAATATATGTTTAATCTAAATTAAATTAATTGTTGTTGGTTTTTACCAACATAAATCTTAGCCATTGAAAGAAACACAATCAATGAGAGCCATTGGATTTGTGTTGTCCCATGGATTGAGATCCATGGATCCCAAAAATGTTATAAAAGGAGATGAACAACAAGTGAGACAACAACTCTCTCTCTCTAGACGTCTTCTCTCTCTCTCTCCCTCTCATGTGGTCGTCCACCATGGATGCCCTAGAGAGGTTCTCCATCACTGCAACGTCGTCGTTATGCTGCCCGACGGTTTGCTCGTGGAACTCCGTCTACTCCGACGTGCCTTTCTCGCGAAGAAGATGTTGTATCTCGTGTGTCGAGATCAGGAGATCCACTGCTTGGATCATTAAATGGATTGCAAGAAGTACGCGATTCAACCCCGTGCTCGCAAGCGTCTCCTCCGTCGGATCAGACTTGAGACATGAGGTCTCTTCATTTAGGGACTCGATTACAACCACGCTTCAAGAGGTAATCCTATTACTTGTTTGTTGTTTAGACGAAACGATCCGAGAAATGTTCTTGGATCATGTGGTTTCGTCGCATGATTTTTTTAAATTCCGTTGCATTGAACAACTAGTCCGACTAGTCGTTCTTTGTCGTATTAGATACGATACTCACGCTTCCGTGATGCGCTTGAGGATCTAACCATATCCTTCACTAGGTTCCTTATCAGTCACCACCACATATTACACCTCAAAGAGTACACCAATAGCCGCAATAGATGCAATACTAGCATGGATGTCCACATTTTCAATACCAAGCTCTATACATACAACAACATTCTTACAACACGTTCCATCAGAGACCGGCAAATTCGTGTCATTCTCCTGCTACACATTCATAGTACAACATCATCGTCATCAGCAACAGTCATACACTACACCTCAGAGATCTCCTCAGCCATACATATCATAGCCTCAACACACTTCTAGACAAGAGAAAGTGGAGAGCTAGGGATGGACCACTGAGTTAGAGTTATATGCACAGTCCTCGGTACTAAACCATATCATTGATATGCTTAGCACACTCCAGGTAGCACATAGGATAGAGATGGAGTGGGATAACCATCATTTGGATGAGTTAGTTGTGCCCAAGGCCACTCTCCTAGCTCAGCCTCAAATAACACATGTTGAACAAGGATTTTTGGTCGTTTAATTCAATTGAGTTATTAAATGTCGATGCAACCATAAGTATCCCTCAACAAAAATTTTATTTAATTCTCAAGACAAAAATAAATCAAGGATATGCAAGCAAAAGAAATTGCTATTTATTTACCTGTATAGCATACATGATTGAACTCAACGAGGCTACAAATCTAGAGGTTTATTTCAATCAAAGAAAAGCAATGAAATAAAAAGAAGCATTCCTCAATCAAACTACCTTGGTTTATGTCGATTTTTTTAATTTTAATCTTTTTATCAATTTTTAAATTTAATTTTTTTTATATTTTTATTTTGTATTTTTAGATTTTTAATAAAGTAACATAACAAAGAAAAAGAATAAAAATAAAAAAAGGAAAATAAGGTTTTTGTAGTTTTCTTATATGGAAAAAATAAACAGAAAATTCAAATATAATTATTTTTGGGTATTTGATATTTTTCTATTGTTTTTGGAATTTTTGACAATTTTTAGATTTTTTAAGTTTTCAAATTAATCAAAAATGGAAACAATGAACTGGAAATAATGCGAATGTTTTTGTGATTTTAAAATAAGAAATGAAATTGAAAGTTAAAGAAATGCAAACTAACAAAAAGGTTATTTTTCAAAGATTCCAGAAAAGTATTGTACTCAATTTTTAGGATTTAATGATTTTTAATGAATTTTTTAGTGATTTGGTTATTTTAACTTTTTTGGTTTTGATAAGAAATTTAAAAGAGAAATTTATACTAAAATTTAAATAAAACAAAATAAACAAATATGATTTTTTTGACATACACATGTAATATTAGGCTCTAAAAGAACTAGATCTCCAATAAAATTGTCCATAAAAAATCTAAGGCACCTTCCACTAGTCTCTATCAGATCTCTGCACGCTATAGAAGCAATCAAAACACAAAGGGCGTTAATCCATCATTGGGTTAATCGTATGTAGCAGAAGCAAATGATTATCCTCTATGGAGTATGCCTTTCATAGGTTCCTTAGTGTATCATTTGATATGGTTGGATGTTAAATCGTGGTCCCCTTGACCTGCACAGTAGGGATCACCCAAGGCTGCCATACCCTCCCAAAGTTTGCACACTCTATGTTATAGGCCAAAACACCACATTTGGAGCAACACAAATCTCGAATAGGTGGTACAACAACCGTATGTCATAACCTATGTCGACCCATCACCTCCCAACCTTCATCGCCAACCTCAGTCGGCCTCTTCTTCTCTTCATAGGCTACCCCCGCACATTGATGAAAGGCAACAACATCTTGAAGGTTTCCATCACCTTTTATCAATGAGGAAAGTTGTGTCCCCTTATCCAAGGCCTTAAGCCCCATCAAAACACTAAGAGATGGTCCAACTATGTTCGATGGAGGTCCTGGAAGGTTAGCAGTAGGAGAAGGCACCAAACCTCTTGGCGGAGGTCTAGAGCCCAACATTGGAGGCCTAGGACACCTGGTGGAGGTTGGGATCCCACTAGCAGAAGGTTGGATCCTTTAGGTGGAGCCTTGAAGCGATATGGAGTCTCCTGGCATAGGTATATGGGGGTGTCTAAATGACCTGAAACTTCTAGGCAGAGGATCAAGAGCCCTAAGGGTTCGTTTGGTTGCTGGGTTGGGCTGAGTTGGATTGGGTTGGGGTACCCCTATGAATAGTAAACTATGAGAAGAATTGAGAGGGTTGGAAGGAGGGGTACACCGGTGTACCCCAACCGAACCTTGCCCAACCCTACAACCAAACGAAAGTGTTGGCCCATCACTAACAACTTCACCAAACGTAGGAAGAAGAGTCCCCAACAGAGCCTCAACATTGCACTAGCATATAGGTTTTGCAGTAGATCGCGTAATAGATGCCTAACATCATGGCGTATAGTCCCTCACCTTCCCTCTGACAACCTCTCTGCTCCCCTACCTCCTCCCTCCCTCCCAAGAAACCCTAATTCATCTTTCTCTCCCCCTCGTAGGGTGGCCCTCATCTCTCTCCATCTCGTGGTGTAGTTTTTAGTAATTATATGATATGTTGTTATTTAGGTGAGTCCTTTTATTGTACATCTATGTAACATATCATAGGTCTGTATAAAAATATAATAACCATGTCAAAATGAAGTGATCACATTACTAAATAAAAGTTATTATATCCATATTATATAATACATTCATTATTTCATATATTTGACCACTTTTCTTGATAAAATAAAAATAAATCCATCGATTAGAATATCAAGTAATGAAGTTGAAGAGAAAATTGTGGATGATAAACCTAAGAAACAAAAGGGCTTAGTAATTAGAGTAATATAAGTCAATTACGATACATCCAATATTCATATATTAGATCATATTCCTTTACAGAATATTCGTATCTGAATAGTCATATCCATTTTGCACTGGTATCTGTATTTTAAGGATATGATTTATCATTTTACACCTTTTGTATATATTCGTATTTGTATATATACTCGAATTTAAAAAGAAAAAGGATATGATAATATCTATATCTGTATCAGTATCCGACCATTTTCATCCCTAAAAAATATCACCATTTTTTATAAAAGGACTCATTTAATATTTTTATGGTAAAGTTAGGAGATCCTTTATGTAATTAAAAAAGGGATATTTACACCCATAACTCTGAGTAATTTCGTAATTACCCCAAAAACCCTCGATAATCACGAATTACACCTATGAACCTGAATAATTGCTTTGTTTTACACCTATAACCCTTCGTTAGTTTAGTTGATTAACTCAACCAAATGGTTGAGTTAACCTAACCAATCCACAATCTAATGGTCGGGATTTACCAAAAGTAAAAAAATCTCCTTCCCTCGATCCAACACCTGCATGGGAAGATGGAGCAAGAGACTAAATCATTGGATCCGTGATGGGTCGGGCTGAGTGGCAACCGAAGCGGAGGTGGGTGCGGGATGTTCTTGGATCTTGTGGGATATAGTCGGAGCAGGAGGAAGGGGAGGCAACTGCCGGAGTATAAGGGGACCTCCGCATGTCAAGCAGGGGGGGGGGGTTCCATGGTGGGGGTTTTGATAGAGACGATGGGGCTTCGGCGAACAACGAGGGCAGCGACGGCGGGGGGTGGGGGGGTGTTGACATCAGCGGTGGGACTTTGGCGGGGGAAGTAGAAGGCACCAAGGGGGTTTGACGAGCAACGTGGGCGACGACGAGGCTTCCGAGAGGGTGGAGGGCGACGACGGGGGGAGACGAGCATCGGGTGGTGGGTGGAGGAGGGTGGTCGGGTAGGGGGGAGGGGGGCCTTGACTTGGCTTGAATCTGGAGGAGGAGGTGGTCGGAAGCAGGAGGAGCTGGTCAGTGGGGGGCGGGGGCGGTGGTGGGGCTTCCGCGGGGGTGGAGGGTGGCGGCGGGGGAAGACGAGAAGCGGGTAGCAGGAGGTTTGACGAGCGAAGGGCATCGGCGATTGGGGGGGGGGTGCTGGAGGGTGGCGCAGTGGGGGTGGGAGGCGGCTTTCGATCGATGGTGAGGGGGACTTCTAGCGGGGGGCTTGTAGGTGGGGCTGGAGGCGGTGGGTCGAGCTTCCACCGGGTCTAGAGGGGGGGGGGATTGCAGGCGGAGGAGGTGTCAGTGAGGGGAGGAAGAGGTCAGCGAAGGACACCGATGAGGGGATGGGTTGGGGGGTATCTTGACGGGAGGAGAAGGAGGATGAGGTCGGCAGAAGTTAGTTGATTGGAGGAGGAAGGAAGGTGTGGCATTTTTTGGGAATGTGATTTTGTTCGAGGGGTAAAATTATCTAAAATGGATGGAATCTGTCAACGTTAGCGGCATAAATGGATGGAAGTTGACACATGGTTATGTCATGTAAGGGTTAAATATTATTCGAGGTTCTGGGTGTCATTCATGATTACACTGGCTTACTGGAGTAATTATGAAATTACTCAGGATCATAGGTGTAAATATCCTAAAAAAAGGGGGAAAAGAGGGAAAGAAGGTTCGTCCATCGCAAAACCCCCCGATTCCCACAAGGCGAAGCGGCTAACAAGTGGCCCGTAGATGGCCTCGCACTCCTAACCCTAATCCCCACTGGTATGTGCCCATCCCATTGGCTCCTCCTCACATCTTATCCATTCTTAATGTAAACATCAATACTGCAGATCTTGCCCGTTGATAGAGAAAACCACAGATCCCATCCATCCATTAGATTCAGATCCTCCACAAAAACGGTGCATTACGTTCCCTCGCGTGTACACCTGACATGCCCATTTCCCTACACGGAACCCCACGAGGAATTTGCCATTGCGCAGCGGCGGCTGTGAAGCGTTGATCTGCGCCTCCATCTCCCCTCACCTCTCCTTTCTAGAGGTGAAGCTCTAGATCTTAATTTAAAATCGGTTCGATTAAATCTGCATGTCTCTTCTCTAGCATTCCTCGCAATTTTTTCGTAGTTTCCAGAACTCTTGTTCACGCGAGGTTGATTAGCAGTTACTTGTCTTGTGTTTTATCTGGTCATCATATTAATCCGATAATGTAAGAGGGATTTATTGTTTCTGGTTAGTTATTATTATTTTTAAGTCTTTTTATTGTCCATTCTATAGATTTTGTCTATAGAAAGTCACAAATGGTTAAATTCGTCGGCAAATATTTTCGGCTGTAGGCAACCGTTGCCATGTATACATTTGATATCTCCCTTTCGAAGAAAATTGTAGCTTTTTATGCTTATCGATTGTTAGTATCATAATCCATCCTTCTGTTTCTGAGCATGTTTGTCAACGTGGTTATATACAGTTGCTTGATCATTAGTTTGATCATCAATCTTCATTAATGCTTGTTTTGTAGAAAAGTATGTTTAGGTGTGGTATATTATTAGGTGAGTTGGCCATTTATAGGGTGATATTTTGTCAGGCTTAGATGGCATCTTATTAAAATTGCACTTATTTCTGTAAGAAAAGCTGGCCAATTGTTGTTTGTTTAACTATGTGAAGACAATTTTCCCTACAGTGTCAATGCTAGTGTATTTGTCTGGGTTTTAGGGGATGGCTTGTTTGAATAGTGTTGTGTGTTTGAATCTACAAGATGTATATTGGTTAAATTCTTAAATGGAAGATGTCTGCTGCATGATTTGATCTTTGTTGCTATTGACAAGATTAGTTCGGATCGACTGGGTTTGTTTTAAGTTTATCTCCAATTATTTATATGTGAGGATTTTCCGTGATTCTTTACAAAGAGGAGGTTCATTAATTTCCATATATTGCCATTTTTATGTTACTTCAGAATTTTGAACTCTCCAAGAAGTTCCGATTTTGTAAGTATAATGAAGCATTATTTTCACAACCTTGGATCTTAAATTGATGCATTCGGTGTTGGTCGACTGGTAAACCCTGTTTAGGTGTATCTATTAGCTGACAATAAATATTTTATTAATATTACAAGTCAACTGCTAGTCTGGTATAAAGAATGTGAATATCTCTTTGTACATGCAATATAAGAGCTTCTCTACTATTAGTTGAAATTCATCCTTTCAAGCTACTTCCTTTTCTTTACCCCTCAAATGACGATAAAGAGGCACATTTGCCATGTCATTGAGAAATCTCCTAAAAATGTCATTCAACAGGCTTCTAACGAAATGGGAGATAGAGTAATATTATACACATCTTATTATCCATCCTTCAAAAATACCTGTGACTTCACTGGGAATTTCTTTAATGCTTTATTTTGAACAAGGTTTTAAAAAGTGTGAGGCGTATTGAGGCATTTTCTCAGTATTGCCTTGAGGCATAAGACTCACTCATGAAAGAAAATTGTTCATATAACATAATAATTAATCGTAATTACAATTTTCAAGTTCTAAAAATTAAATAGTTATAATTAAATGCATAACTGCATGACATTTCAAGGCTAACACCATGGTTTAAACATCCAAATTGTTATATAACTCTTTTTTTGGACTCTAAATCTGTAAGGAGTCAAATATATATGGATATGCAAGCACAATAATGGGCAACTCTTCGCAAATTTAAATTTTTGAATAAAAATTAACTAAAGAGACTAAGGTACCACACCATTTTCAAAATTAGGTGAGACATGCGTGTCATTCAATTGAGATGAATAAGAGAGTAAGCAATGAATTAATGATCACATTTTACTTTACCATAATGATTGTGGGGATAAAATACTTGAATATTGCATGTTATGATTATCTTTGTTTATGCATACTTTGATGTGTATCAATTTAGTCCCGATTGAATAGAAGAAAAGATGAGACATATTTACAAAAATATACTTTTTAAATTTATGTCAAAGTATGGGACTTTGTTGTCCTGAAATACGATGTTTTGATAGGGTTGGCTACATAGATTTTTGCCTCATGGAAGGCCATATCGATATCGATATCGTTTCAATATCGTATCGATACGATATTTGACGATATATCGACGATATATCAATGAAATATCACCCATATCGACGAGCCTTTGTGAAGAAAATGCATGGAAAACGGGATATTTTGTCATATCGGTGCCCATATCGGTCCCATGTCGATATCGATATATCGGCGATATATCGTCGATATATCGTGATATTTCCTTCCATGATTTGCCTCCATTCAGATCTATTTTGGGTCAATCTTGGACTTATTCTAAAAAATTAAGATCCCTTGGTATAGTCTCATTCCAACACTTCTTGAGCCTTCCTCACCCTCTCTTAGCTGGTTTATGATGCAGCGTGACCCCAAATTATAGGGCCACATTTATTTAATTAATTATGAGTCAATTTTATTTACGTTTTTAGCGGTCGTAATGGGCTAATTAAATAATTGAGATCGCCTGTGATCTCAACGTTTATTTCGTAGATTTTAATTGCAATTTTGGTCAATTAATTAGATTAGAGTCTAATTAGAGTAATTAGGGGTCAATTGAAAGTTGTTAGAGTCCAATTAGGATAAAGTTAGTTGTCAATTTTGATTTGTTTACTATTTTTGTAAACCCATCTCTCCTATATAAATAGAGGGTAACCCATTGTTTTATTCAGTGAAGTTGAATTGAATAAAAATTTTCCTATCCCTAATTTTCTCTCTCTCTCTCTCTCCCTCTCTCTCGGTCCCGCACACCCTCTCTCCCCGACCCCTTCGTCCCCGTAACCCTACCCCTCCCAGCACCGCACCCCTTCTCCCCTCCTCCCTTCCGATTCCGCCCCACCTCCCTCTCCCCCTCGCCTCTCTCCCCGGCTCCACAGCCTCCTCCCCCTCGCCCCGCTAACCGCCAGCCCGCGGCACCACCCCTCACCAGCCTCGAGGTTGGGAGGATGAGGGGTTGTTGGCGGCGGTGTAGGTGGGCGTGCGGGAGGGGATCTGGGGCCAGGGGCGTGGGGCGGCAGCGGGAAAAGGTTGGGTGGCGGGAGTGGGACACGGGAGGAGGGAGAGGGGCGGTGGGGAAGATGGTGGCTCTGTGGCCGGGAGTCGCGCCGTGGAAGGGTCTGGGGCTGTCTGAGGGGTTGCCGGGGTGGGGTTGACGGCCGCGCGGGTCGGGGAGGGCAGGAGAGGTACCTGGGAAGGCTGGGGTGGCGCCGGGATGGTTGGCGGGGGAAGCGGGGTCGATTCCGGCGACGGATTTGGCTCTGGAACGTGCCGGACAGCGGCTGATTCACCTTCTTCGGCGACGTTTTCCTCGTCCAAACTCGCGGTAGCGGCTTCGGTGGTTGGCGGCTTTGCTTGAGCGTCGCGGTAGACCTCAAAATTGGCCATTAGATCTCGAAATAGCGAGTTGAAGTTGATTTGCAAATCACGAACCATGTGCTCCGTCTCCTTGAAGGAGGCGTCGACGGTGGAGATGGTTCGTCGTGTTTGTTCGGATGAACGTTGATGTCAGTGCGGGCGCCGGGACGGATCGTTAGATCGTGAGGACGACCTAGATGCCATGCTCTGATACCAATTGATGCAAACAGCTTTCGCGGCGTCGATAAAAGATAAAATAATTTGGCGGTGGAATATCGGTGGAGAAAGGAGAGGTTGAGAAGAAGAAATCTCGTCGGTAACGAGGGGTTGAAGAAGGCGAACCGTGAAGACCACGTGGAGGGAGAAGAGAGAAAGAGGGATAGAGATAAAAATCTCAATTTTAATTATCACTTCACTGAATAAAACAATGGGTTACTCTCTTTTTATATAGGAGAGATGGGTTTACAAAAATAGTAAACAAATCAAAATTGACAACTAACTTTATCCTAATTGGACTCTAACAACTTTCAATTGACCCCTAATTACTCTAATTAGACTCTAATCTAATTAATTGACCAAAATTGCAATTAAAATCTACGAAATAAACGTTGAGATCACAGGCGATCTCAATTATTTAATTAGCCCATTATGACCGCTAAAAACGTAAATAAAATTGACTAATAATTAATTAAATAAATGTGGCCCTATAATTTGGGGTCACGCTGCATCAATTTAACATCTCAAAACTTGCATCTTCTAACTGGTACATCGGCTGACCTCCTTTGCAAATGGCCAAACCACCTTAAGCAGTTTTCTTGTATCTTATTTTCGATCGGAATTATACCATTTTTCTTTTAATTGCATCATTCCAAATTTGATCTTTTTGTGCGTGTCCACACATCCGCCTGGATACATCTGCCTTAGCATTTTTATTTTTGTTATTTTCATTCCTTGCATATGTCTATGGTTCACAGGTCAACATTCAGATACATAGAGGACAACATGTCTCACATCTGCTTTGTAAACTTTTCTTTAATTTTTAAAGAGATTTATTTATCACAGAGAACAATAGAGGCTCCTCTCCACTTTATTCTATTAGTTACATCTATACTAATGTCTCCATCATATTGCAAAAAGTGTCCCAAGTATCTAAAAGAATCTCTCTTTTGAATGTTATCATCACCAATATTTACCTTGATTCCTTCACCATTGCTTCCATCAAGAGTACACTTATATACTCACTCTTAGCCATATTTGTATGAAATCTTTTAGTCTCCAATGCATGTCTTTAGAGCTCAAGCTTCTCATTTACTCCATCTCTAGTTTCATCAATTTGCACAATATCATTTTGAATGTGACGTGTCAACTTGTCCACAATCAAAGTAAAAAGAATAGACTCAAAGCTGAACCTTAATGTATACCAATGTCGATGTCAAAATAATCAGTCTTCCCGACTGGATCCTTATACAAGATGAAGTTTTATCATACATATCCTTTATGAGGTTAATGTATAGGACATGTACTTGTCTCTTCTCTAAAACTCTCAATAATTTCTCTTGTGGGACAAAATTATAAGCCTTCTCCAAATTAATAAAAATCATTTGGATGTTCTTCCGTTTTGCTTTATAAATCTCCATCGTTCTCCTCAATAAGTGGATGACTTCAATAGTTGAGCGATCTAGAATGAATCCCAATTGGTTTTCTTTTACTTTGGAAACTTGTCTCAATTTTTTTATCACATGTTCCCAATTTTTCATTGTGTGACTCATCAGCTTGATACTTATAAAATTTAACATTTTGAATGTCTCCTTTGTTCTTATAAAGAGGCACTCCGATGCTTCTGCTCCAATCTCTAGGCTGTTTCTTGCTTCGTTAAATAACATTAAATATATTTGTAAGCTAAGTTAAACCATGCTCACCTAAAAATCTCCATACTTTTATAGGATTTGTCATTAGATCCTATACATTTCCTAGCATAATAAGCCATATCGCTATATATTGGTGATATATCATTGATATGGCTGATATTTGTCCTTCCAAGGTTATTTTCTTTACAAAATTGGTTCGATATTGATGATATATCGTTGATATATCGTATTGACATGACAATGTTTTTTAGGTCTCATAACCTTTAAAGCCTCCTCTACTTCCTTGCTTTGTATTTGTCTATAGCTTGTACAATTCAAGTAACTTTCACTACTAGCTAGATCTCCCAAAGTGACTTCTCTATTTCATTCCCCAATGAAAAGCTTATGAAAATACTGTTTTCATCTAATCTCTATATCCTTTTAAGTAACAAGTACATGACCTTACCCATCCTAATGCATCTCATTTGAGAAAGGTTTTTAGTCTTTCTTTCTCTTGCTTTGGCCAACCTGAATATATCATTTCGACCTTCATTAGAGTTGAGATTTTTGTACAAAACTTCATAAGCTTTTGACTTAGTTTCACCTACAAGTCTCCTTTGCTTTCTTCTTCGCTATTTTGTAGTTTGTGATAGTTTCTTTTTTTATCTTTAGACATAACTTTAAACAACATTTTAAAACTTGATTTTGATTTCATTTAAGATAGTAAAAAAAACAAAACAATTTCGAAGACAATTTCGACCAAATTCGGCCTAGATTTGTGAATGAAGGGTATATATCGATATTTTATTTTTGTTTTCGGTAGAGTGTCGAAATCGAAATTTCAGTGAAATTTTGTGAAATTTGAAACATTGACTTTAAATCATGCTCTTTTAATTTTGAGCTTCTCTCGCATCCCTCCACTTCACCACCGAGCCTTCTTTTGGCATGGAGCTCATTGATTCACCTAGCAGCTTATTGACTACCCTTCGGATACAAGATGTCATTACCTCCCACATCTCGTTTGTACTTTCTTTACAATCCCAAGATAATTCTTTTAAAACTTGCTCCCTGAAGTTTGATACTTCAATTGAAGATTCCACATCTAGTTCCAGTGATCTTGGAAATCGTCCTTTTCTTTACCAATCCTTTTATTTGCACATTCATGACTAACACACGATGTTGGGTTGTCAAACTCTCTCATGAGATTACTTTACAGTCTTTGCAACACAATCGATCTTTTCTCTTCAACGCAAAGTAATATATATGTATGTGTTCTAGTCAAGCCACTCTTATAAGTAATTAAATTCTTCTCTCTTCTTGAAGAGAGTGTTTGCTATGAAAAGATCATAAGCTGATACAAAATCCAGAATGACTTTTTCCTCTTCATTCTTATCCCTGAAGACATGGCCTATATGAACACTAGTATGCCCTAAAGCATCCTTTCCCATATGTCCATTAAGATCTCCATCTAGACAAATCATCTTTCTTTGTGGGATTCCTTGCATAATGTTGTTAAAATCCTCTCAAAAAACTTATTTTATCCTTTCATCCAAACCAATTTGCGGAGCACTAACTGAGATGATGTTCATATATTCTTCTTCGAGCACCAATCTTAACAAAATAATCCGATCCTCGAATCTTTGGACCTCAACTACATAATCATTCAAATCCTTATGAAAATCACTCCAATACCATTTTGCTTTTATCTTTACATGAATACAAATTTTAAAGCATGTCTTTTCGATCTTCCTTGCTTTCTCTCCAACTCATTTTGTCTCTTGGAGACATAGTATCTGAATCTTTCTTCTTTCCATCGTATCTGCAATCTCCATTGATTTTTGGGTTAATATCTAACATTCGAAGTTCCAACTACCTATTCGCAACTTCCTTTGCAACATCTTTTGGACTAGCTTCTTTACTCGCATTCATCCATCATGCGAGAATTCTTGCAAATTTGGATTGCATCCGGTTGGCGATGCATTGGAACTATCTTATTTACTCGCACGCGTTTCTTATGGGAGAAGCTTTGCAAATTTTGTACTACATCCATATAGCGATGTTGCGGTCCTTGCCAACTTTTCATTGCATTCGGGCAATGCAACACGCCGCTAGTATGGAACTTCCTAACGAAATCTAAATATTTGCTTAAATCCATATTGAAAAGACCGAACTGTTTTGAGACAAATTCCTAAATAATGGTCTTAAAAAACACTATTTAAGAATTAGTTTCTCTTGCATTGGCTGTCGGCTACCTAGCGTGCATCCCTCCTCAATTTACCTGGACTTGGGACCGGCCATGGCTGAGTTATCTAGCTAAACTGATCAATGTAAAATTTCTTTTTTGTCTTATTTCACTCACAATGAAAATGATGTGTTGCATATAAATACCAATGTGCATTTTTGTTCTGATTTGTAGGAATATTTGATTCTCCCTTAATGTTTTTTCATATGTAGAATCACACATATGTAAGGGAGAATCAATGTGCATCCGGCATATCTTTTTTCATATGTAGAAATAATCAATGCACATCTTTGTCTTTGTTTCCCAATGTTGTCTGTGACTTCAACATAGTGGTTTCTAAGCAGTTAGCCATCCATCTTTAAGGCCATCATTTATTACATATATATGAAATGGAATAAATAAAATAGCCATGAATCATGGCTAGTGTTCGTGTTGTATTTTGCTCTGAATTTGGTTTCTAGTGTTCGTCTTTGAACATGATATCTAACTTTTATACGTGGCTGAATCCAGGAACGTTTATTATCTCAAGCCTTTGAGTTGTATTTCAGATAAGTCAATATGGTATGTACTGTACTTAAATTTTGGTGGGCTAGCATGCTATTTATAATGCTATTATTATTTTTATAATTTTGTGATATAATTGGAAAGTGCCCCTGTTTCTTTGCAGGTGAAGTTCACAGCTGAAGAGCTTCGTCGTATCATGGACCGCAAGCACAATATCCGTAACATGTCTGTCATTGCTCTCGTAGATCATGGTATGCCTGTAGTTTTTTGTTCTGTTCCCCCCTGCAATGGAGATCATAGTTTGCTTTATTGGTTTTTTTGTTTGAAATAAGTGGAAGGAAGTTTCAGTATTGAAAATAAACTCGTATTTCCACATTCATTCAATATAGGAGTTGCAATTGAATGTCTTGAAAAGAAAGTGAAGCTGTTTCGGTCGTTTGATTCTTTAATATTTATGTGTACCTCTTAGTTTTTTTTGCATCATGTGGATTACTAATATGCTGCCTGTAGTCAGTGTCATAGATCATAGTAATAGTCAGATGGACATCTCATGACATCATCGTGTTATTGCAAAACACGCTAATTAATCAGATTAGTTCTTACCCCTATAAATGTTCATTGTTCTTATGCTTTATGCCGTTTGCAGGAAAGTCAACTCTTACTGATTCTCTGGTGGCTGCTGCCGGTATCATCGCTCAGGAAGTAGCTGGGGATGTTAGAATGACTGATACCCGTCAGGATGAAGCAGAGCGTGGTATCACGATTAAATCGACCGGTATCTCTTTGTACTATGAGATGGCAGATGAAACTTTGAAGAACTACAAGGGTGAAAGGGATGGGAATGAATATCTTATCAACCTTATTGATTCTCCTGGGCACGTCGATTTCTCATCTGAGGTCACAGCTGCTCTTCGTATAACTGATGGGGCTTTGGTTGTTGTAGATTGTATAGAGGGTGTTTGTGTGCAAACTGAGACTGTTCTCAGACAGGCTCTAGGAGAAAGAATCAGGCCTGTGTTGACAGTTAACAAGATGGATCGATGCTTCCTTGAGCTTCAGGTTGAAGGTGAAGAGGCTTATCAGACCTTCTCACGTGTCATTGAAAATGCAAATGTCATTATGGCTACCTATGAGGATGCTCTTCTTGGCGATGTTCAAGTGTACCCTGAGAAGGGAACTGTTGCCTTCTCTGCCGGTTTGCATGGATGGGCTTTCACCCTTACAAACTTTGCTAAAATGTATGCTTCCAAATTTGGAGTTGACGAGGCCAAGATAAATGAGACTCTGGGGAGAAAACTTTTTTGATCCTGCAACCAAGAAGTGGACCAGTAAGAACACTGGCTCTCCCACATGCAAACGTGGATTTGTCCAGTTCTGCTACGAACCAATTAAACAGGTTATACAAACCTGTATGAATGATCAAAAAGATAAATTGTGGCCCATGCTGGCCAAACTCGGTGTGGTGATGAAATCTGAAGAGAAAGAGTTGATCGGAAAGGCCTTGATGAAGCGTGTCATGCAGACTTGGCTGCCTGCTAGCAGTGCTCTTCTCGAAATGATGATATTTCAACTCCCTTCTCCAGCTAAAGCTCAGAGGTATCGTGTGGAGAACTTGTATGAAGGACCTCTTGATGACATTTATGCAAATGCCATCAGAAACTGCGACCCTGAAGGTCCCCTTATGCTCTATGTTTCCAAGATGATTCCTGCTTCAGACAAAGGTAGATTTTTTGCCTTTGGACGTGTTTTTTCGGGAAAGGTTTCTACAGGTCTGAAAGTTCGCATCATGGGACCAAATTATATTCCTGGCCAGAAGAAAGACCTTTATGTGAAGAGTGTCCAGAGAACTGTCATTTGGATGGGTAAGAAACAGGAGTCAGTGGAAGATGTTCCATGTGGAAACACTGTGGCCATGGTTGGATTGGATCAGTTTATAACAAAGAATGCAACTCTCACTAATGAAAAGGATGTTGATGCACATCCAATTAGGGCCATGAAGTTTTCTGTGTCTCCAGTGGTTCGTGTTGCAGTTCAATGTAAGGTAGCTTCTGATCTTCCGAAGCTTGTTGAAGGTTTGAAGCGTCTGGCTAAGTCAGATCCTATGGTTGTGTGCACAATCGAAGAATCCGGAGAACACATTATCGCCGGAGCTGGTGAACTTCACCTTGAAATTTGTTTGAAGGATCTGCAAGAGGATTTCATGGGTGGTGCTGAAATTGTTGTTTCTGATCCTGTAGTTTCATTCCGTGAGACTGTCTTGGAGAAATCTTGTAGGACTGTTATGAGCAAATCTCCTAACAAACACAACCGGCTTTACATGGAAGCCCGTCCGCTGGAAGATGGGCTTGCAGAAGCCATAGATGATGGACGAATTGGTCCTAGGGATGATCCCAAAGTGCGTGGCAAGATTCTCTCTGAGGAGTTTGGCTGGGACAAGGATCTTGCTAAGAAGATCTGGTGCTTTGGACCTGAAACCACTGGACCAAACATGGTTGTTGATATGTGCAAGGGAGTTCAGTATCTTAATGAAATTAAGGATTCTGTGGTGGCTGGTTTTCAGTGGGCATCAAAGGAAGGTGCTTTGGCAGAGGAGAACATGCGTGGCATTTGCTTTGAGGTGTGTGATGTCGTCCTGCATGCTGATGCTATCCACAGGGGTGGTGGCCAAGTCATTCCGACAGCACGCAGGGTGATATACGCTTCACAGTTGACTGCTAAGCCCAGGCTGTTGGAACCTGTCTATCTTGTGGAGATCCAGGCACCAGAGCAAGCCCTTGGTGGTATTTACAGTGTCCTCAACCAAAAACGCGGACATGTCTTTGAAGAGATGCAGAGGCCCGGTACGCCGCTATACAACATCAAGGCTTATCTTCCTGTCATTGAGTCATTTGGGTTCTCCGGTGCTTTGAGGGCTAACACGTCTGGCCAAGCTTTCCCACAATGTGTTTTTGATCACTGGGATATGATGAGCTCCGATCCACTCGAAGCAAATTCTCAGGCTGCAACTCTTGTGAAGGACATTCGCAAGAGGAAGGGTTTGAAGGAGCAGATGACTCCACTTTCGGACTACGAGGACAAGCTTTAAGTGTATCAAGTCCGGGACATTTACCTAGCTGCCTGCTTGTTGCCTTTTTGTTTTGTCATTGGTAAAAGGAAAACTCTTTTATACCACCAGTTTCTTTAGAGTTGCTGAGTTCTGTTAGCACCATTTCTAGTAAACATTTGTCATTGCTACAGGTTTTGTCCATGTATTGACTTTGAGATATTGTTATCCAGATGGATGTTTAATTCATGCTATCCCATCCTGTTGTTTTCTCTTCTTATTTTTGTTTGGAAGCTTTCTTCATTACTTCATCTGATTTAAGCTCCACTGGCATTTCATGGTCGTATTTTGTTGTAGGAAACGCTTAGTGAGGTTTTAAGCTCCACTGGCTATTTTTTTTCCACGAGGGAATGACAATTAGTGAGGTTTTACGTTACCTCCTCAAGATTATGCAATTACAGTCATGCCTCTACCTTTTTTGCAAAAATATTTGTGCCCTCTATATTCTTACAAAATTTACATTACCGCCCTTCCATTATTACACTTTTTTCCCACGTTACAGTAATATACAAATGAATTATTATAAATCAGTATTTGTATAAATGATATTAAAAGCTTACTAAATTAATATATAAGTTTGGCTACATCTACATTTGTAATGTTGTATTGCTAAATGGAAATATTTAGATTTTGGAATAATCAAATATTTAACCTATGTTTTTGACTAATTATTGAACAAAATTAACTAATAATTATAAAAGTTGGGGTTAAGAAGGAATAAAAAATGGAAGCATATAGAGACTACAGGATTGTCTAAGAAAAACAAATGCGATGTCTATAATTAACAGTGCGATTGATGATTAGAATAAGGATGTAAATGGAAAAAATTCGTGCCATGAAATTGGGGATGAAATGCAACCTGCTGGGAAGGCAGTATGGAAGATATATGATAACCTAATGTCACAACGAGTTTTCAGTCTCTGTAGTCTTTATCCCCACCAACAGATTTCTCGCGAGGAGAGGGCTGCTAACCTTATCTTTGAACTTGCCTTTTTGGGATGAGTGATAATGAATAACGAAAGATAAGGGATAAGTGAAGTATATTCATCATTCTTGTTTAATTGATTCGAGATATAACGAATGTATAAATACTATGAAATAAGATATGATGGATGATGTAATCACATTATGTCTATCTTATCTTAAGATAGTTTATTTTGGGATAAGGACTTCTTTTATGAGAATCATTGATGCATTGAATTTTGTTAAAAATGATTTTATTATCATTTTCATCTAAAGAAATAATCGAAGATGTTCTTTTTATTTATATTTTCATTTCGGAACTATTTATAGTGTGTTAGTCTAGAGTATTGAACTCAAAATGATAGATGTTAAGTAGATCACTTAATTATTGTCCAATGTTTTAATCAGTTTTTCACTTTAGTTATGGAGTTTTTATTTTATCTTGATCTATATTAATTTTCTTATCTTTTAATACCAATATAATATGTCTGTAGGTTTATATATATTCTTTTATTTTTTCAATAATCTATTTTCATCTATTTTAGATTTTAATGCTGTTAAAATGTTGTTTTATATTTATTCTGATTTTTTCAATATCATTATCTTTTTAAAGAATTTTGTATTTTTTCCATTTTTATGATTTTTTTACCTTTTTATGGTACTCAATATTCATAAAAGTACCCAAGGAAAGATTTATTATTTATTTTCCACTGTTTTTGTTTTCAAATAACTTTTTTGTCTTTGTTTGAATTTTGATAATTATTTTTATGAAAATAATTGATTTAATATAAAATCAAGATTTTAGTATTTTAGAATATAGCAGTGTAATATGTTTGGAATTCTTTTGATTGTATAATATATGAGACAAAAAATTAGATATTATTTTTTTTTATATTTTCCTTTATATGATTTTTTTGTACCCACTTAAATGGTTTGGTGGTAGTGCAGTGTGCTTACCACCCAAAATATCTGGGTTCAAATCCCCCTTGTGGGGTTTCTTTAAGTAGTTGACAACCAGCGTAAAAACTCGGGATATATAAGCGGATATCTTAACTGGTTGCAAGCCGGAAAGCTTACAACTTGATCAAACACCAAAGTCACTACTTTAGATCAAACATCCAAGCCACCACTGCAATAAGGCTTAGCTATAGCACTGCTTGAGGTTTTAACTTCAGCTTGAGCTACCTACAAGGAAAATATCCAAGAGTTCTTACAGAAAGTGGTCATTGGAACAAGATAAACAACTACCTGAACTCTGAGAGTTTAACAACGATATCAACGTTAGTATCAGATAATACATCATTGATTATATCTAATAGAATAATCACAATATATATTCAAATAAATGTATCTCTAATTTACTTGAAAGCTATTTATCACCAAATTTTCAACATCCTGGAAGATTTTTTTGACTACACATAAAGAACTTGGAGAGTTGGCTATGGATCAAGACTAGCTTTCTAGCTGATTGCTGGAACACTTCTCTCACGAGAATGAAGAACACTCAAGAACACACACACGCTCACATACATACACACATACAGATCATGTTTCAGTTGCTATGTATGTATGTATATGTATAAGTTTGTCGAGGAGCCAAATCATTATGTAATAGGAATTAGATAACAGTCCTATTGATAGTTAGTTAGATACATGTAGATAGGAATCCAATCGAAAGTGTCTAATGCTGAGTTGCTTCCTTTATTAAAATCCATTGATGACATCATGAAGAAAGAGACTCCCTTAGCAATGCAATTGTTGCATAAGTCAAAGGAAAGTGCGACGTGAAGCATGGATCTTAGAAGGGTCTGATCCAAGAGAAGAAGAAAGGTCAAACTATTTGTTGAAATCTAAGAAGTAGAAGCGGAATCGATAAAACAAGAACGATAAACATCAAGAGAATGATTTATGTGGAACCCTTAAAGGAGCGAGATGAAACCACGGGAGAAGCCTTAAAAGGGACATATATTCTATTGAGTTTCTCAATGAGTACAGGGGGTGAGAGGCTCCTTATCCCGCAGACAGACCGAAGTCCCACCGCTCATCCATGTGAGACTAACCATGAGTGGGGTTATTGGATCTTGGTGAGATCCAATTACCCACCTATTACATTCTCTAACACTCCCCCTCAAGGTGGAGCTGAGAAAGCTGCAACTTGCAAGAAAAAGAAAGTATACAACACATCTTCACCAATACATTACAAAAGAACACATATCCGCTACTAGTATAATACCTCGCACGAGGACGAGTCTGTGGCTTTCAGGTCACCGGAACGTATCTCTGCCATGTCTGTGGAATTGCTGCGATATCCGATCATCGGAACATATCTTTGTCGTGGCTGGAGAAGAATCGCTGCAGGAGAAGTCTAACGTGAGAAACTGATCAGGCCGTAAAAGAAGAAGTATATGCCCAGATGAAGAATTTAATGCTTGGTGAGGACGAAAGATTAAAGAAATCTAGAGTGCCGGTCTGTTAGTCTTGGACGTGCATAAGCCCTGCAGAATATAGCTCTAACTCCCCCTTTCTCCCATACTTGATAGAATATGAGCATTGATCAAGTTGGGAGAAACCAAAACATGCATTTTTTACATCATTTCAATTTTTTTGTGCTTCATTCTTTTTTTTCACAATTCTTTTTTTTGCTTAGCCATTCCTTTTTTCAGCTATTTTTCACTCTCTCTTTTTTGATTGCACACGACTCTCTTTTTTTATACGCAAACTTCTTTCTTTTTTTAACACAAATTCCCATTTTTTAACCTTGCTGCCCTTTTTTTCTCATCACTTTTCATAATGATTTTTTTAAATATCCACAACCCACTTGGGCCTTCACTTATATCTAGGGTTCCCATCGGGGAATCCTCCTTCTTTAAAAGGATGCCGCCAGTGTCTAGAGGGTTTCCGAAGGAGCAACTGTCGCTGGGGAAGCCACACCACTTGGGGTTAGCCACTATAGGAGGCGTTGTACCTCTGAGTTATACTTAATTTGTACCTGATAATGGGTGCATCTCAATCACTTGAAGCCCTACGATCACCTATATTTGGCGCGGTGCTAGACTGGTGCCTCTCCTGTATGACGACCACCGCCTCCAGATCTCCTGGATGACTCACACAAAGGATTGACGCGACATCGCCGCTTGGGAGTTGGTATGACTGGAGGTACGATGCTACCCGCATGACCGTGAGGAAGGGGGAGAGCTGCTCGTCGCATGTGCACTTGAAGGAGAGAGGAGGTGCTGCAGGCACGCATAGGACCTGGAGCGGGCAGGTGCGAGCATAGGATATGAATCGTGCGCCTAGGACCTGGACCTAGAGGGTTTTTGTGTCGTCATTTTTTCTCAGATATGGAGGTACGACTAGGGATGCCTCTATATGCGGTTGGAGTTTCTAAGGAAGGAGTGTCGCATCCTGCACGCCATGGAGAGAATGGTGCTTGCGCGCCTGGATGGAGAAGATGAGATGTAGCGTTGCCTTCCTTCTCTGGATTGCAGAGATTCTAGGAATAGGGATATGCGTCCAGAACTTATGTGAACGACACAAGATTAGGGTTTCCACCTGAAACCCTAGAAATTTTTTGACCAAAACAAATATGAATCTGAATATGAAACAATAATATTTAAACAAAATGACTCTCCAAGAACAATCAAGATCCGAATCTCGACCAAATAAAAAAAATCCTCGAGAATTGAACCTGCTCTGATACCATGTTGAAGTTTGAAAAACAGAAGCGGAATCGATAAAACAAGAACGATAAACATCAAGAACAATGATTTACATGGAACCCTACTCCCTAAGGAATGAGATGAAACCACAGGAGAAGCCCTTAAAGGAGCAAATATTCTATTGAATTTCTTCATGAGTACATGGGGTGAGGGAATCCTTATATAGCCCCTCAGAAAGATCGAAGTCCCACCGCTCATCCATGTGGGACTAAATGAGAGTGGGGTAATTGGATCTTTGTTAGATCCAACTACCCACCTATCACATTCTCTAACATTATTGATCAATCTTCTTGAGAGAGAGAGAGAGATAGAGGAGCTTCTCAAAGAGATGTAGAAGACTCAAAGCTGAGTTGTCGAAATGAGGAGGTAGGGGTGATTTTATACAATGCTTCAAGTGTGTAACCTTCAAGGAGCTAAAAATAGTAAGTTTTCAATTTTAAATTCAAACATTGTTTGATTAAACGAAAATACTATGATCGATCAAATAAGATCGATGGATAATGTCAAGACATTGATCGATCAATTTTAACCATTACAGAATTCAAAACTCAAAGATTAAATGATCACAAAACATGACTCATCGATCAACTGATCATAACATTCAAAAGAAGTAAACTATTCAAAATATGATCAATCAAACACAAAACATGTTACCTACCAGAACTGGTTTACAATCATAACTGAAACTTGATCGATCAATAATATTAAACTTCCATAACTTGGAACTGATCGACCTGATTAATAACAATGATCGATCAAACCTGGTTGATCAACAAGAATAGTACGATTGATCAACCTGAGTTTTGAGGTTGACTTTAGCTTTGAATTTGTTCTTACAACTGATTTCTTGAGAGAAATATGCAACTCCATTGGGACAATTAATATAAAGATACAAGTCTTTGGCATACTTTAGAGTACATTAGTGTTTAAACAATAATTACAAAAACTTAAGCTTGAACAACATATAATAACAAGCTAAAACAAGTAAGACCTTTGAGGAACTTCACTTGAGTTCTTGAGCTTAAAATTTCTACAAAACAATACACAATTGCAAGTAGTTCCAATGTGTGTGTATGTCAGCTTTAAAACAAACTTAAGAAGAGAAATAAGATCCTAACAATCTCTCCCTTGTTAAAGATGATAAAATAACACATGGATAGACTTTAAATTTTTGCAGAATAAACTACTTGTCAAAAGATAAACAACTTTTGCAAAACTCCCCCTTGAAACAAAGAACTCTAAATCATCTAAATCATATATTTCTCTCACTTTTTGTCATAATTAGAAGAGTAGAGAAACTGGAAAATTCATTAATAGAAACTATAGAACACATAAGCATAAAATCATACTAAAGATAGCAAGAGCAAACTAAAAACATATTGATATTGCATCATCTCGCATACATGAAGAAAAACAGATAAACAAGGATGACTAGGCATCAGGGTCAAAGTTAGAGTCAGATATCCTAGAAGAAGTACATCGAGAGCGCTTCTAAGAAATGAATTTTTAGAAATGATATTTTAAGGTGCAAAAATCTCATTCTCTTTTAAGATACTACAATATGCAAGTATTTCATGAAAGTATCAACGAACTACTTTTATGTTGGAATGCATTCTAAATTGATTTCTCCTTTTAAGACATGTTCACAGAAAATGATGTTAGACATCTATATGCTTTGTCATAGAATGATTAACATGATTCTGTACAAATTTGAAAGAGCCAGTATTATCACAATATGATTTATTTTTAGAGAAAGATAAATCAAAATGAAAGGAATGATTTTCATACATATTACTTGATTCGAGGTTGTTCTCATCGAGCCCTTGAAACTATTTATGCATGAGCGAATGCATGTAGGACCACCTAGGAGTGGAAACGATAAGAGAACATGAGCTCCAAATGTCAGCTAAAGAAGAAGAGACCATGTCTCCATCATTGAGAGCTGGACCCATTTGCTGAGTTCTTGCAGATGCGAAGTGACCCCATACACATGGGAGCTGAGTAGTATCGAGTTAGGACACCAGAGCACGAAAATCGACTGATTGAAGGACCTCTAGGCTGAGTTCTTCGGTTGTTCTTGGTGATGCCCCTAACTCCGTTGGATCAAATCCTCACTCCAGGTCCAATCTTGGGCCCATACAAAAAAGGGGAAGTGGTGCATCCCTCACCATTTTTGGATCGACTTAAGTGATTGATCAGATGCCGTCGGATAGCGCACCTTCTGGGGTAATTTGCATAGAGCCTTACCTGCTTTTTGCATTCACGTATAGTCCTGTAAATATTAATCATAGTATATTTTATGTAAAGATTACACTTAGACCATGGAACACTATTTATTTGTATTTAGGTCCAGTCCACGTCACCTCACGTGTTGCATCACATGAGGTGCGGTAAAAATTGCATGTACACCTTTTAATTTCCATGACATGTTATGAAATGCATTTAATATTTCTATAAATTGTAAATTGGTCCCTCTGAACTGTTGCTTTTATTTTTGTATATATTTATCATATTAAATATTTTTATTGATTTGAAAATTGTAGGAAAATTAACATCAGTGCCTACAAGATTGCTTTATCACATATTTTTTCGTATGGCATTTTAGTTAATTCTTCTATATATTAAAAATATAAAAACATGCAATTTTACCCTGTTTAAATATTAAAACCCGCGAAATTAGAAAAACTCATTCGAAAATCCCTCAAAACTAGATTACACATATTATTATTTATTCTTTCATATATTTAAAAATCCCTAAAAATACAAATTAAAAATTTTTAAATCACAAAATCTTGAAAACTCTCATAAAAATCAACAAAAATTCTATAAAAAAATCCAAAAAATCTTTCTCTCTCTGATTTTTGTTTATAATATAAACTATATATTACAATTGTTTTTGAGTAAATTTTGTACTTATTTATATTTATTAAACTCAAAACATTATTGGAAATTCTTTTATCTATTCATTATTTTATGCATTTAATAATATAAAAATCTATAAAAAATAGCAACTATTCTGTAAAACACAAAAAAGAGAAAATATAAAAAATACAAAATACTTCATTTCTTGTATTTTAAGTATATTTATGTATTTTAAAAATATAAAACCCTATATATATTATGGGTAAAATGGGGCTGCCCCCAGGGAGTAGCCAACTTGGCTACTCCCACCCCTATTTTTCCCTCATTTTTTTTATTTTTTTGGAAAATAAAAATTTGTATATTCATCATTATATCCCTCCCACATTCTATTAAAATTTCGTCAGAAACAGAGACTCCTAAGCCCTCCATCCAGACGTCATTTTTTTAATGGTCGCACGATTTTTTAAATCGACCATGTTTGGATGGAGGCCGTAGGAGTCTCTGTTTCTGACGAAATTTTAATAGAATGTGAGAGGGATATAATGATGAATATACAAATTTTTATTTTCCAAAAAAATAAAAAAAAATGAGGGAAAAATAGGGGTGGGAGTAGCCAAGTTGGCTACTCCCTAGGGGCAGCCCCATTTACCTCATATATTATATATTATATTACCTATTATATGTATTTTATTATATATAAAAATATATTGATTTTTATAATTAGAATAAAAAAAATTGCAAAATTTAAAAAGAAAATAAAAAATTCAAACATATAAATATATATAACCATTAAAAATCGAAAATATCACATATAATTAAAATCCTATAAAAAACAAGAAAAAGTAGAAAATAAAAAAAAAATAAATAACTATTATTAATTAGATATAATTATTAATAATTAAGGTATCCACTGTTTGCTCTAAGTGGTTTGATCTTGATTGCTTGTCATTATGCACATTCTTATAGAATTATAATAAATTTTAGCTCACACATTTGCATCAATCTATATTGTGGATCGATTATTGAATAATCACCTGGTTCGGGTACCATACGTCGTGAGAGTGACCGATACAACGATTGCTGAATCTAATTTATCAGATATCGCAAGCCTTTTTAGATCGGACCCCATGTACCTCAATCCTCGTGCTTTTCAAATGACATTGTTACTGGGGCGCAATGCATATGATAGTCTATATATAGCCAGATGAATACACATTCGTTTAACTTTATTCCTTTATTTTATCTTTAAAGCTCTAGGTAAATACATGTAAATATCTCTAACTTTTATAAATTTACACACTGGATGTTGTCTGTAAATAGTGAATACATACCTGCATTTAGATATAAAATAAATAAATAAAGAAGAGAAAAGAAAAATAAAGGAAGCATTGTAAATACTGATTGACCCTAAACCCTGAGACTAAGTAAATATTGACTTGGACGACAAAGAATAAAGTAGAGGGAGATAAAGACAAAGAAATACATGTAAACTTAACACAGACACCTAGAAACCCTATATGTCTAATACACTGCATACAATCAAACTTTCAATAATTTATACACATTGTACACACCTAAAATAAATATATTTTCAACATAAAATTTGTATAAATGAATGTATAGAAAAATACAAAATAATTGCAGATAAAAATAATACACAATACAATTAGGACACATAGATGAAAAAGCTGTAAACCAAACTTCATAGGTCAATATCTTTTCCATATGAACTCAAAATTGACCAAACTCAACTTTATTGTACTCTAAATTAAATTATCTATCTAATGAAGACATTAAAATTGCATTTAAGATATAAAAGCCTGCTTTCTGGGGTCCCATTTTAACATATACCTATACATTTAATTCACTTAATTTGTTCTTTAGATTTTTTACTCTTCTATATTTTTACATACATGCATATATTATTTAAATTAAACATACAAATATAAATTAAAACCATTAAAAACATTAGAATAAATAATAGAACAAATATATATACTATACCTATAATATATACCCATATTTATTAAAGTATACAAATAAAATCATAAAAATGAAATAAAAATATTTAAATATATTTTTAGTTATACTATAAATAGATAAAAATAAGCATATGATTTTTAAATCTTAAATATAAAATAAAAATACAAAACATAAAACATAGGTATATTTACCTATAATTACACTTGTGAAAACTAACATGTAGTAAATAAGTCGATAAAAGTACATAAAAATCACCTAAAATTAATACATAAAATAAGGAATCACATTTGTGTTTTGAGTTTTAATTAATAAAATCATTTACTATTTAAAAAATCCAAAATTTCCTCTTTAAGTGGATTTTTGTCCTGTAGTGTCCTACATGGACCTATTAGGAGCACCCGAGGGTTTACCCTAGGTCAACCTTCCCTTCTTAGCGCAAGGACCCACTATTACCCATTCCAAGACCCTCTTCTTCAATTTTTCACCGTCGTTCCCTACGACCTTTGACCTCGAGCTCATCATGAAAAATGTGCAGCTAATATCTCTGATCCTCGCTTGATGCTCCAATAGGAGCCATCTTCATCGAGCCATGCACGAACCCTAGTCAAAGGTCTCCTCCCCAGTCACATGTATAAAACATCTCTTTCGCCCATTTTGAGAATCAATCCATTTTACCCATTTTTTGTCCCTGAAATCCTTGATGGAGTTTGCCCTCAGTGACGAGTGGTCTCTCTTTATTTACGCCGCGATTGAGGAGCTTGCACTATTACATCTTCCAGTCCATCTCACTGTGATCTCGCTCATATCAGGTCTGCTTGATCTTCTCCTCTACCGTTCACTGGAGACTGATCCATCTTAGCCATTCAACCCCTCTTTTTGCTAAACATCATGTTGAGGAGATTTGCCCTTGAGCCCTGAAGCTTCTGGTGCAAGTCTGCAAATGCAAGTACCCCATTTGGGGGTTGAATCATCTGGGCTTAACATCTCTAGGAGCTCGACTTTTCTAAGACTCTCTAAACCTCCATCGATGAGGTCTGGAACTTTTTGAGTCATCCACCAGTTGCAGAATTGATACAAGATCACGAGGAGCATCCTAGCAATGAGGGTGCATGTCAGGAGCACACATGAGGCTCGATCGAAGCTCGACACCCAGTTGTTCTTGAGCTATTCTTCTTGGTCATCTCAGAGCTATTAGATCAAAATGGGATACCTAGGCCTACAACAAGCGTCAGATCATATGAGTCAGCACTATCAGATCAGAGGACAGGATCTAATCTCCACCTTCTGTTTGCGAATCGTCATCCGCCATTGAGAGCGCGCCATGTAGATAAGTAGAAGCAATCCAACCATCCATCGGTGTGCTTTAGGGGGTATTTTGCACTATATACCTCATGCTTTTTATATTTATCATTTAGTCTTTAAACTTTCATTTACCGTTGTAATATTTTTGTAAGATTTCCACTAAGGATCTTGAGCTTTTTTATTACACATCAATCCAATGCCACATCACCTCATGTGTCTGTTCGCATGAGGGTAAGGGTATTTTCCATGGACCCCATCGGGTTGTGTTTATTTGTGTTTGGTATTAAACTTTGAATACTAGTTTAAAATATTTTGGATATTTTGCATAGTTGTCATGTGATTTCTGATATTTGCATTTATGCCCCTGTCAGGTGTATATTATATTTTATTGTGTAAAAGTGTATGAATGCCACTGAACTCTATTAAGGTGTTATGAAATGCTATGAAACTTCTTAGAAATCATAAATAGGTCCTTGTATTGCTGATTTAATTTTTTACTTATATTTTAATTATTAAAAATACCGTTTTATCTAGAAATTATATAAAAGTTATCTTAAGTGCTTGTGACCATATTTTATCATAATTTTCGCAAGGTAATTAAAATTATTTTCTTATTTATAAAAATTCCCAAACATTGCATTTTTACTATTTAACATTTAGAATTCTATAAAAATAATAAAATTTTTTGGAAAATTCCCAAAAAATTCATATATGTTTATTTTGTTATATATTTCATTTTCTAATCAAGTATTTTTGTAGAATATTAAGAAAAACTCTAAAAATTACAAAACACAAAAAACCTTATAAAAATTCTATAAAATCAAATCACAAAAAATGTTTTAAGTATCTAGTTTTTTTATATCATATAGTATTTCGAAAAACTGATTTTGAGCTTAATATAATTTAAAGTTCCGGAACATTATATTTTCTTTATTTTATGTATTTCCTTATTTAAAAATCCATAAAAAAATTCTCAAAAAATTACCCAAAATTACCAAAAATAGAGGACATTTTTATAAAATACCAAAATAGTATATTTCTATATATTTGATTTTATAGATTTTATTGGTTTTATTTTAAAAATCCAAAACACCTCTTTTCTGTTCCTTCTCTATATATTATACTTATTATATATATTAGTCTACATTTTCTAAAATAAAATTTAAAAATTTACAAAATTAAAATATAAAAATACATAAACCTAAAAACATTTCAAGAAATTTAAAAAGCAAAAATTCAAGTAGTCTACTCATCTTTTCTCTTCCTATGTGCTTTCTGTAGATCCCCTATTACTTGTCTACTATACATATTTTTGTAGGGTATAGTAAATTCTAGCTCACTCCTTCATGCTACTTAATTATCATTGTGGGTTAATTGTTGTTCAATTTAATTGACTTACATACCAAATGCCAAGAGAGGACCGATACGACGATTGCCAGATCTGACTTGTTGGACACCATAGGATCCTCCAAGACCGGAGTTAGGTACCTCTGCTCAATCTCGTCCATCAAAAGGCACCATTGCTAGGGAGCATCAGTTTGTAGAATATAGAATAGTCTATTTAGCTTGTTTTTTCATTGTTCACTTTGTTATCTATTTCTCTTTGTACTCTATTTTTATTTAAGGCAATTTTGACCATCTTATTTGAATTTGCTGTGATAGTCTACTTATCAAGGGAGGATTTCTTTGGAGATTCAATGCACCTGAGAGCCGTGGAGACCAATGGTTCTTTGCCCAATGGTAGGAGAGAGTAGCAAAGGACGTGATGAATCTCTATTTCACCACCTTTATTCTATCATTTTGACCTTAGACACCCTAGTTAATGCATATAAATACCCTTAAGTTGCACAAATTAACGTCCATTCTTTATTGTATAAATATTGTATAAAATACTATTTTTAATGCCAAAATTATAGAATAAAGAAAAGAAAAGAAAAAGAATAAAATTCCAAAGTTATTTTATGAACATAAATTCTGAGACCAAGTCAAGAACTGAGTTGGTCGATAAGGAATAAAGTAGGGGAAGATAAGGGCCAACAAATCCATTTAAAACCCCATTTATTTATTCATTATTTATTCATTTTTGGGAACAATTTTATTTTCCACTATTTATACTACAAATATAGAAACTTTGTACACGAAGGTTGTAGATAATAATATATGGAAAAAGAGAAACATTGATTTCATATAAAAATAATACACAATATACTTTTTATACTCTGAATAAGATTCCAAAATTCTAACTTCTTAGACCCGTATCTCTCAAATAAAAATTCAAAATGTATTAAAAGTAATTTAATTGCATATAACTTTTAATAAGCTATTTAATGAAGTGGTTTTACATCTTTTGGAGTTCATATGTGAAAGTTAGGTTTTAGACCCCTATTATACAGTATACCTGAATAAAATATTCATTTTATTTATTCTTTATTATTTTTACAATCTTATATTTTTATATTTTTTAAATATTATTTATGATATATGTACATATTTAGAATATAATATATCCATAAAAATACAAAATAAAATAAACCCATATAAATATACAGGCAAAATACATGTTATAACACTTGTAAATAAATAAAGGTGAAAATTATTCTTTCATTCTTTATTCTTTTATAATCTTACACTCCTGTAAATATTATTTACATTTTATTAAAAATATAAAGCTAAAATAAAATCAAAAAATACATTAAAAATAAAATAATGTATAAAATACATAGATAAATATACAATAATTATACTTATACAATTTATACCCTTATTTATTATAATGAACAAATAACATCATACAAATATAATAAAAATATATTTATACACCTAGAAATAAGTTATAAATATATAAAATAAGAGAATACAAGAATAAAATAAAATATACAAAATAAAAAGAAAATAGCCAAAACATAGATGGATATACCTATAAATACACCCTTAAAAATTAACTAACAATAAATAACATAAAAACAAATAAAAATTAATTAAAATACTAAAATTATAAATTTTTTATTTTATAATCAACAATTAATAAAATAATTCACTATATTTAATTAATTAATTTTGAATACTCCATGCTATTTTGTCCTGTAGTGGTTAACCTGGACCGTCAACTCCCCCTGGGGGCTCTACTGCTCCTCAGACCTGTCAAGTCCCCAATTTTCCTCCCTTTTTCAACGGGGTTTCATCAATCCAATTCACCCAATCTTCACTCCACGATCAAGATCAACCATCATTGATTCACACTGGGCCTTTAGATCCCTTGTAAATAGAATCAAGTCCTCCAAAACCCTAGATCAATAAGGGTGCTCCACATGTCTATAAATAAAAACCTCATCCTTCCTCTTAGAATTTGGTCATTGTTCCAAGCCTTAAAGGCCTACACTTGGATCTAGAGAGCATCCTCGTGACAGGGGGAGATCCCCTGAGGTATGTTGGTGGATGAAGGATGCAGAGGTGAACCCATGGTGGATGTCACTGGTTACCTCTCATCCTTGCCTTCGTCGACAGATACAAGCTGCACTTTGCATACCACATGGACAGAGCTGGGAAGCACTATAAGTCCTCTAACTCAGCATGCATCATTAGATTCAGTGGTGAGATTTCCATCATCGAATCAACTTGCACGACTTTTTCGCTATCTCCCTCTGATTTTGAGTGCCTAGGACTTAAATGAAAATCAATAAAAATGTTAAGCGCTTGTATGCAAAAAGATCCAAAAAAAGTGAAAACATAAAATTTAAAACAAGGGGACTGCTAAACAAACTTTGACCATAATTAAAATTCATAATGGACTTTCATTGTTTTGGGTTGATAAAGCCCTCATTATTTTCAAGTACCTTAGGAGGGGACCAAAACCCCTCCCATGAGCGAGGAACAACCCGCTAAGGACACCTCCAATCTCGAAACATCCTGCTGCTCTTCCCTTGTCAACAGAAAGATCTAGGCTCTCTTCGAGCATCACCCCCTTTGCATCACTTTTGTGGACCCATTGGCAAGATCCCCGGACCTTCACTGATACCAGCATCCTCAGGAGGAGCTCGGAGGGACTCATGGGAGCTCCGTCCTTTCGCCACCACCTCCGAGGAAGGGGAATAACATGACATACATCCACCATTGGATCTGAACTCATTGATCGGATCTAACGGCCCAGATCCCCTCTACACCTCTGTCCGAAGCAACAATCATACCCTAGCCTTGGGAACTCTGAAGAACAAGCCCTCACAACGTGGTCCGAGCCATGCAAGTCGCCTGAGCCTAGTCCATGTGCGTGCTAGATGCATACGGGCTGGGATAATTGCAGAAAGGCCCTTGAACCTTTCAAGAATTACATATAGGTCCAGTCACGCATGCTCCACATGCGTGCCTGGGCATTTTACAGAGAGGCCATGCCTGGTTTTCCTATTTGCAATAAGGTCCCTACACGTAAAGGAAAATTACAAGGAGTCCCCTCCAATTACTATTTGTTACAATTTGGTCCCCCAAGGACCTAATTGCAATAGTTATCTTTTTATTTCCATGATTTCTTTTTATATTTATGCCCCTAGCACTATTTTCTTCATAACTTGAGCATATGAACTCCAAATTAGATGATTTTAGTTCCATTTTAATGTGTTTTCATGATCTACATTTTTGCATTATTTATTTAACATTTTAACACCTTATTTTATATGATTAATTTCTAGGAGCTCATTATATCTAGTCTCATGATAAATCCATTATTAGATCTTCAATGCTCATTTGGATAATGAAATTGAGTCACCTTTAATTTGCTTAATATATGAATCTGTATAGGGCATATTTGTACTTGCATTTCACATCACTCTATATTGTTAAAAATCCAATAAAAATTGCATATTTCTCCATCATTGCATGCATGTCTTTGCATGAATCTCGTGTGCATTTTTTAATCTTCTTCTTGTATCTGCATCATAAGACCTTTAGCATTGGATTTAATCACTCATTATTTAATCAATAATTTTTGATGAATAGACGAGGAGGCCCGTGTCGTTGTCTTTGAGTTTGGTACATATACTAAGTAAAATAATTACCACATTTCCAAGTTGTGGTATTTTCATAGATCATTTTCACCACCTATATTACAATAAAATACGATCATTAAAGTGGTGAAAACATGGTTCATCAAATGGCACCGTTGCCGGGGACACATCTCATCCTATTTATTGATTGAATCTGATTTCATTATTTTTTGATGTGATTATTTTAAAAATTTTAGGTCTTCACATTATGTTCATTTATGCATCGTTTCTTGATTAAATTACTTGATATTGTTCCTGACTTTTTATTTTGTGGCAGGGCTCGTGAAGATGGAGGATGCTCGATCTATGTGGAGTTGGGAGCTCCCATTGTGAGGAGCCGTAGAGGAAATTAAGGAGGTTCAAGGAGTTTAATCAACATTTTGTTCATGCATCTCTTGCGTAAAAAATGTAATTATTACATTTCTAGCGATCCTCGTTCGAGGGCTCACGTGTGTAAAAAATAAAAAACATTGTGGCAAAAAATGTCAATACGGTTTGGCATATGCATAAATATTGTTGGAGGCACTATAAGTTCCCTTTCTCAAGCATGCATCATAGATTTTCACAAATGCACTGGCTTTTCTCAATCTTCACTTAATTTATCATGTAGGATATTTAAGAGAAATGAGAATGGCGGAGTAGATGTGAATGCTTGATTTGCTCTCACATTAATGCAGTGACAACCTCAAATTAAAATCAGGACTGATAATGCAAGTTGATGAAATAAACTAGAACAAAATTCACTCTTGGTTTATGGGAGAGCAACCCCCACCACTGTACGCAAGATGTTTCATTATTGAGAGGTGAGGATGTATCCCTATGATAGTGCCCAAAATGTAGCCTTGAAGCCTACATAATGAACTTGAATTCTGAATGATCACCAATAAAAAACAAAAAGATAAATGTCTAACCTTTGTTGGTCTTCGTGTGTGTGTTGGTGAATCAAGGGGGTATTGTCTACTTGGTTAAACATGCATGTGTGTTACCCAACCCTCCCATAACCCTAGATGATCTATCCCCTCCCCCATCTCCACACATCCATGTACATCAGTTAATCAACCCCTCTAACCCTAACTAATCACCAGTTCCTCAGCATGAAAACCACATCCAAATACTTAGGGTACTCCTCAGCCTAAATATAGGGGGAACATTGTATAGTCACTGATCACTTATTGCGGGTTTCTCCATCCTTATTTCATATCTAATACTTAGGCTATTTTCATCCTAAGTATAGGGGGACATGGGTCATTTATTCTTCCCTCTTCTTGTCTTCTCATAATTAGGTCATTTTTACCTAAGTATAGGGGGCCATCTGAGTCAGTTCTGCTATATCACCTTGTGTTTGACATGAGCTATGGCTTCTATCACTTTGTGCCATAGACTATATATTGTATAAATCCTTTAGCATAGATCATATTTTGAAATTTTTGAAACCTTTTCGAGGCTAGGGTATAAGTATCATGTGAACTGATTTTTGTAAAAATGTTTGTGATTGCTTTGGAAAATTTTCTAACTGTATTACACTATTTTAAAAAATGTTAGACATTGGTTTGAAAAACATGTTTTACTTGTTTTGAAAATCATTTGAAAAATGTTTTTAAAATCTATATGTATTATGTGACATGGTTTGAAAAATATTATCAAAATTGAGGGACTAACTTCTTATTTTGTAGTTACTATTAACCTTGTTCAAAAATCTCATAAAAGTCTGAATAATTAAAAACTTTTCTTGAGTAGGGATTCTGATTACTAAGCTTAAAAATGAGTAGCCATTTCTCAGTGAGGGAACTATGCTCTCCCTTAGCATAGTGGGTGGTTAAACGACAATGCGGATGTCACCATCTTGAATTAATACAGGTAGTCGTCTAACGGTCCGTACTTACACCCATATTGGATGAAAATGGATGCAACTATTCATATGAACTTTGGCTAGTCATTATTTCTCTTGAATTTTAAAAAATCTTATAAAAATTGCAAAACTCAAAAATCACAAAAATTCACTAACTCTGGAGTTGGTATATTCTTGACACATTCACTATCACTTAAGGCTTCAGGAATTGAAGACACTTGGTTTTTGAAATCTTGAGAGTCTGAGTTAACTATCCTTAACCATTAGGTTTTGAAACTTAATAATCCACACTTCCCTAATTTGAAAGATTTGAGCGCTATACTGTACTCTTCATCTCTACCTTTTAAAGAACATGATCAACACACCACTTTCACAACTACATGATTGATGATATGAGTCATCACTTGAGGAATTGGGACCAGAGATTTGAGTTTAGACCCGATTTAGTGATGCTCGAGGATGGGATAAAGTCAATGAAGGCTTCAAGAAACCTGAGTGTCAACAAACTCTATCCAGTATGTGAACAAGTTCACATGCTATCCTTTGATATTTACCTATGTGCCAGGGTGTGATGAAATTAGATATTTGTTGATCGGTGTGCGCAAACTCTCGGTAAAAGTAGTGGAGCTTGCTAAACATCGATGAAATAAAATTCGAGAGAAGTTATCTCATACAAGGAAATGCTCTCTCTCATTACAAATACAAAATACAAATCAAAGAGCTTCCACCAAAGGCAAGCACTCCCAAATATTTTAAAGTGTCCACTTGGACAAAAGCTATTAGGATCAAGAAGTTGGGATAACACCCAAAAAGGGCTCCGCATTGCATAGTGATACAAGTTTGGGTGTCGAAGGTATCTTAGATATTCAAAGAGATACACCCTATGTACTCCCAGGTAAACAAGTGTAGACGACTCCGAACTTTCTTGACGGACACATTGGTCAACAAACAAAAATATACATGCCTCGAGTAATAAGGCACTTGAGAAGACCCTTGTTCCATTGCGAGGGAGAGAAAATGCACAATCATATGCCCTCCATAATTTGGCTTTCTATCTACACTTTCAAGTCTGATAAACTAGTGAGATGATGGATTTAATGCAAGAACCGACTTATTCCCTAGTGTTGAGGATTAGGTTTAGAGGAGAGTCTTCTGGACTGGAACCATGGATAACATCTCGACTCGACTCTCATGAGTGTAGTACACCAAACGTCATATCCTTATATTATATGTACAAGCAGAGAGTTTGATAATTAGATAAGTTGGATTCCTTCTGATTAAAGCATGGTTGGGCCTAAAATTTTAGGATCACCTAAATTAAGGGTGTTCGATAAACTGATCCTTGAAATTTCACATGCACTGTTAGGAATCAATCTGACTCCTTCATTCTTTTAGATGCTCGAGGATGAGCATAATTTAAGTATAGGGGTGTGATGAATCCATGATGGATCACCGCTATTCTCTCTTTTTATCCTTAATGAATAAGAAATTAATTGTAAATCTTCAATAATTCTGCATCTTTATCAATAATTCTTTGCCTTGTAATTAACTATAATTACACACCTTAATAATTTTATATTTATTCCTAACATTTTATTTATTTTCTCTTTTATTAAAAATCCCTAAAAATTAGATAAATATTGTATATATTTATTTTGGTGTTGAAAAGAAATTTAAAATACAAAAATAACAAAACCTTTAAAACATAGTGTTTTACCTATTAAAAATACTATCAAATATATTTCATTGTACAAATGACCTCTTTTGATTTTTTGTTCAACATAAAACTTGTAGATCTCACCGATATCTACCACTTTCATGTTTTAACTTTTTTGTAATTAAGCTTCTAATTATTTTTACAGAATTTTCTTTGTTTTTCTTATTTTCTATTTTTTCTATTAGGTCACGCGGCTCCATCTGATCAAGCCACGTGGACCGATCCTTTAATAAATCCCGCCTCACTTTCCACCATTGGATCAAGCCTTCAGATTGCATCAGATCGATCATCGCCGCCCACTCTCTAGCCACTGGAATGGTTCACCTGATCTGATCCTTGCCCTTCGCCAGCACTCCCATCTGGACTGTTGGATCACCTGATCTAACGGTCCTGGCCTCATCTAACGGTCCGCCTCCTCTTCTCTCCGTTTATTGTGTTTGTAAACACTCCACCCATTCCATTTCTAGCTGCTGCCTCGATCCTCCTCTCCATGCTCAAACAACCTCTCCACGTAGCCCGATGATCTATCTCCCTCACGGACCCATCAATGCAATTATCCCTATCCTTCATTCCTCTCCTCAACTGTTACAAGTCATCGTCGCCACCACTACAACCCTCGTCCATCACCCTATAAAACCTTCTCCTCTACCTATTGTCACCGTCATCCACCAATCAGCTAGTTGAAGCTCAGCTTCCCTCACTGGTGACAATAGAGGAGCGAATTTGGTGAAGCGATGACGACTCCAGTTCAGGTGTTGTCCCATAGTGTTGATCGCCGTGCCTCAGCTTCCTAGCATCACATCAAGCACCGAGGACCAGCTGGCCTCATCGTGCGATGACTTGAGGACTACCCAAGTCCTCAGCCCAAGCCACCCCCATCGCTAATGACATGCTCGGATGAGGTATACTTTCTTCCTTCTTATTCTTTTTCTATTTTTCTCTTAATTTTTTAGCCACCTTCGACCAACCCCATCCTCTCCTGATCATGCCCAGAGCATCACCATACACCACTTCCACCCACGACCTACTCTGATCACCTTATCCCCTTCTCCAGGACCTCCACCACCTCTGTTTCCTATCTTCTTCATCTCTCCAGAGAGGAACCCACCAAGGACTCGCCTCCTTCCACCCACGACCTCCATTCACCCCACAACCCCCTCGTATGACTCGGCTATTTCTGACTACTACAAGTTTCTAGAGCTCTTGAGTGGCCGGAATCGATAGGACACCTCTAATCTCAAAACATCCTATTGCTCCGCCCTTGTCGATAGCAAGATCCAAGCTATCTCTGAGCATCACCACCTTTGCAACACTTTCGCGGACCCATCAACGAGCTCCCTCGACCTTCACCTATGCCAACATCCTCAAGAGGAGATCGGAGGGACTCGTCGGAGCTCCACCCACTCACCGTCGCCTCTAGAGGAAGATGAAGAACACAATGCACAACCACTATTAGATCAGAACTCATTGATAAGATTTAACGACCCATATCCCCTCTGCACCTTTGTCTGAAGCAACGATCAGACCCTAGCCTCGGGAGCTCCAAAGCACAAGAACTCGCCACATGGCCCGATCCGTGTGAGTCGCCCGAGCCTAGACAACGCGTATGCTATGCACATGCGGGGTGGGATAATTGCAGAATGGTCCCCTAACCTTTCAAGAATCACATCTAGGTCCAGGCGCACATGCTCCACATGCGTCTCTCGGCATTTTACGAAGAGGTCCCGTATGGTTTTCTTATTTACAATAAGGCCCCTACGTGGAAGGGAAAATTATAGGGAGGTCCTACTATTTATTACATTTTTATCCGCTATGGATCCAATTACAATAGTGATCTTTTTATTTCCACGATTTTTTTACATTTATACCCCTAGCACTATTTTCTTCGTAACTTGAGCATATGAACTCCAAATTAGATGATTTCACTTACATTTTAATGTGTGTTTCATGACCTACATTCTATCTATTTAGCATTTTGACACCTTATTTTATATGATTAATTTTTAGGAGCTCATTATGTCTATTGTTCCTCATGATAAAGCCATTACTGTTCAATGCTCATTTGGATAGTGAAATTGAGTCACCTTTAAATTGCTCAATATATGAATTTGTATAGGTCATATTTGTACTTGCATTTTACATAACTCTATATTGTTAAAAGTCAAATAAAAATTTTATATTTCTCCATCATTGCATGCATGTCTTTGCATGAGTCTCATGTGTATTTTTTTCTTCTCCTTATTTCTACATCAGAAGACCTTTGGCAATCGATTTAATCATTAATTATTTAATCAATAATTTTTGGTAAATATACAAGGAGGCTCCTGTCCCTGTGTTCGATCGTGGTACACTTACCAAGTAAAATATTTTACATATTCGAAGTTGTGGTCTTTGCATGGATCATTTTCATCGCCTATACTACCATAAAATACGATAGTTAAAGTGGTGAAAATGTGGTTCATCAACTGCTTCACCTCGATGTCAAGGATAACGTCCCTCAACATTCCCTCAGGTATCATAATAGATCAATCCACAAATTATAGGAGTGCTCAAGATATCCTAAGAGTACCTAAACATGGATGATCCATGAGGGAATAATGCAATAGATTGATAGATGATCAGCTATTGAGTAGAGTACGAGCAAAAGAACTATTAGACTAATTTGATTAGTGACGAAGTGGGTGCCCAAGTCTCTTTTCTTCCTTCGAATCTCATTTTTGATCGCACATGTAGTGTTCTATGGATAACACATGTATAATGGTTCTTGTGTTCTTATTCCTGCTAGTTCTATTAGATATGCATCTCACCATTAAGTACTTCTTAAATGCAGGAACCATATCCACTAATTGAATGAAGAGATCTCAACTTTAACATTCTCACATCACATCCTCTCCATTTACAAGGCATCTTTATCATTTTTTATGAAATTTTCTTCTTTACCTTTAACAACACATGAGGGAAAGGTCTTATTGGGGACTCATAATGTAAAATAGAAAAATCATCATCTGTGTTTTTATTCAACTGGAAATCAGGATGCGATTGTACAAGACTCTGACTATGGCTTGAAATTTGTATATGACTCGATGGAAATGCAGAAAAGTTATCTAAAACTGTTGGAAAAACTACTAGTGATGTTGCATCCAAGGTAGTCTTCTCATCTCCTGAAGACTCACTATTGGAGATCGTGCTCGATGTCGCTTTATTCTTATATTTAGATTTTTGTTTTTTTAGATTTTTTGGTAATCAAATCCCCCTGGTGATTCTGAAGTAGTTCTGCTACTAGTGGTGATACTCCTCCTCTGAGCTCTACTCAAGGGCAAGCTCATCTGTATCATCTGCTCCTCTCAGTCGTGCATGATCAGGGGTCTGCATGGTTCATCTGCCCTTGAGAGTAATATGGTGAATACCATAAAGTTGAATCTCATTATATGATTCAAGAAAATCAGAATAGTATACTCGATTCTTCTGGAGATTATGTCTTTTATCCAGGTTACTGGGGTCAACCTGGACATGTGCTGGAATGGAGGGCTTAGGGGTCGTGAACTCATCTCGCCAACATGACAGCCGATTGAGATCAACTTTCTGGTCATGGTGCTCATTGCGAATGAGTTTGAGCTCATTTAAGACCCTCTAGAGGTCAGATGGTATAGAAGATGATCCATCATGATCCTATCTCTGTGGAGGCTGATGCCGAACATGATGAGATCGATTAGATCCCTGATGTACTTGCTGATGATACTGGCTCTCCTGAGGGGGGTGCTGCTGGTACTGAAGGGGGGGGGGGGCTGATGACCTGATTGCTGTTGATGAGTGGGAGGAAACTGGAAGTTCTAGTGCTGAGGTGGCTATTGGATCTACTTTGGGTACTAAGGGTGTTCTTGTGATTATCGTTGGGTGGTGTTGGGATCATTGTTATACCATTCCCATTCACCTCCCAAACCTGTGGATGTTTATTGGTAATTGTCTCGATGGTCAGATATGTGAACTGACTCTCGTGGAGCTTAAGCTGACCCTGAACCCACGCACTGGGTGGACCCTTACATGGACTGCTCCTAAATGTGGTGCACTATGAAAAGGGGGTGTAGATGGGGTAGGTATCATGATCTTGGACACCTTCTCAGCTAGCTCTAAACATCTGTTGTGGTAGCTTGGCAAGGCTCTCCCACATAGTGAGCTTGTGTAGCTCACTCACTTTCTTCTCGATTTGGTCGACCTTAGTTAATTTATCACTGATGATCCCCATGTTGGGGAGTAGGTTATTTGCCAGATCTGCAACCTCCTGAGGCACTTGAGGGCGAGGTGGCTTATCATAAGCTCTAATAGTGGCTTTAGTGCTGTTGATTTCTGACATCTGCTTAAAAATCATCCACACCACACATGCTCCTCTATTCATGTAATTGCCTCCATAGATATCACTCGCTAATCCTTAGACCACTGGAGTCTAGCCATTGTATAGTTTTTGGACCAAGATCTGCTTGTTGATATAATGGCATGGACACTTCTGGATCAAGTCCTTAAATCTCTCCCATGCCTCATGGAAAAGTTCATGGGAAATCTGTGTGAAGCTAGATATCTGCGAACTCATTTGATTAGTCCTACTCAAGGGTAGAACTTCTTCAGAAACAAGTCCTTTAACTCACCCCACATAGTGACTACTTATAAATATGCATTTCATCATCTTTATTCTTTTATTTTAACTTAAAATCTCTTATAAAACATATGTAAATATCACTAATTCCATTCTTTTACTAACTCTAATTATTGTTTAAATATTTTATATTTATTAATATTTTAACCTAAAATAAATAAATAAATAAAGGAAAATAAAGAAAATAAAAGACTGCATATATGTAATTTATACAGACGTAATGAGACATCAAGAAAAGGTCAATACTTGACCTGATCGACAAGGAATAAAGTAGGGGGAGATAATGCCTAAAATACAGAAATCACTTGACACCTTTATATATTCTTCATTTGTATACTATTGTCTATACTTATTAGATTGATTTATTCATAACTAAGTTCTTTGTAAATAAAAACTATTCCTCCTTAAAGAATGTACATAAAATTCTTTTGTAAAATAATAAAAATATTTGCAATAAAAATATGTATATTGTGGAATTAACATCATTCTCTAAATGCCAAAAAATACAAACTTCCAAGATAAATATTTCCTCCATCTAAATTCCAAATTAAGCAAACTCACTTTAATTATACTCCAAACTAAATTATTTTTAAAATAGAGGTGATTTCATAAAAGTCTGAGTTAAGGTGTGGAATGTGGCCGATTCGGATATTACGGTATACTATACCTACATATACACTCTATATATTATTTAATCATTTACTTTCTTTTGCATAATTGTGAATATCATATTTTTAATTATTTGTAATATATTTAACTCAAAAATACAAATAAAAAAAATAAAAAATAAAAAAATAAAAATAAAAATAAAATCATGTATATATTGGATATGTACCATGTATATATTGTACTTATACATAATTATTTAACCAAATAAATTATTTCTTAAAAATCAATTAAAAATACAATTAAAACCACTATAAAATGTCGTAAATAAATAAAATATTATATATATATATGTAAATAACGAATTTAAAATCATAATAATGCACATATATGTATACATACTTGTAAATAACACTCTATATTTATTTTAACCCTTTTAATTTTATTGTTTATTTAAATAAAAATAAGCAAAAGTAACATCAAATTATTTTTAACAATTTTTATTAACATTATGTAATTAAATAAATTAATTTTATATTTTTTATTGAATTATTTAACATTTATTTATAGTTTTATTGACGTATTCTATGGACGCTCTGATTGTCTGACCCGAGTCTATTGCTCATTCGTGCCCCTTCTTCTGCTAACTTCACCACCGGCTGCTCTCATCACATTTCCCCCACACACCTCGATTGTCAAGTGCCTATGCTTCCTTCTACGATTCTCACTCTCATTCATTATCTTTCCATGCCTACGTCTTTGCTCCATCGATTGCTCCATAAACTGTGCCTATTTTGAATTTTAAAATTCGTCAAAGCCACACCTATAAATACTAGCCCTCCACCACTAGCGACTTCTTTCTAACTTTAGACCATCCTTTTTGCCCACGATCGGTCATTGGAGATAGCTACAGTGACAGGGTACCTGCTCTTAGATTTGGAGCGCAAGATTTTGAGCGAAGGTTGTGATTCACCTACATCACCGGTGAGCTCCGCCGCACGTCTCCACCTCTCCACCACATCGAAGATCGAGACATTTTGCTGTCCTATTTCTTATCCGTAGGTAAGATAGGTATCTCTTCTTCGATACAATATTTCTTTTTCGCTTTAATTTCATCTTAATCATCTAGATCAGATCCTTTTCATCCACTTCAGATCTACAGATCAGAGGAGCTCCGATCACCCAAATAAACTTCCGACTACCAAGACCTCTTCCATACATTTCTCCACTTCTTCAAGCTTCTTCCCCCTCCACTTCCTCATAGATCTAGGGTTCGTTTTCCATTCTGACCACCCTTCACTAGAGACGCCCTCTCACTTCCATTTCATATAAATTTGGTCTAATTTCTTGGCCGGAGGATTTCGGTTGTGTTGAAAAGACTGCAAAGTAATCCTAGGAGAGAGTTTGATAACCCAACATCGATTGTTAGTCTTGGGTAACAAATAAAAGGGTTGGTAAAGAAAAGGAGGGTTCCTAAGATCACTAGAACTAGATGGTGGAATCTTCCACTGAAGCAATCGAGCTTCAGGAAAAAGGTTTTAGAAGACTTATCTTGGGTTTGTAGAGGAAGTGCAAACAGAATGTGGGAGGCAGTAGCATCTTGTATCCGAAAGGTAGCCAAAGAGACGTTAGGCGAGTCAAAGGGAGGAACTCCAGGTCAAAAGGAGGCTTGGTGGTGGAGGGAATCGGTGCAAGAGAGGCTAAAAATTAAAAGAGCATGCTTTAAGGCTATATCTAAGGATAAAATAGTGGAAATGATCACAAACTACAAAATAGCGAAGAAGGAAGCAAAGAAGGCTGCATGCGAAGCTAAGTCAAAAGCTTATGAAGTTTTGTATAAAAATTTCGACTCTAAGGAGGGCCAGAAGGATATATTTAGGTTGGCCAAAGCAAGAGAAAGAAAGACCAAAGGCCTTTTCTCAAGTGAGATGCACTAAGGACGATGAAGGTCACGTGCTTGTTACTCAGAAGGATATAGAGACTAAATGGGAGCAGTACTTCCATAAACTTTTCATTGGGGGAAGGAAATAAAGAGATCACTTTGGATGATCTAGCTAGTAATGAAAGTTACTTGAATCGTGCAAGCTATAGACGAATTCAAAGAAAGGAAGTAGAGGAGGCTTTGAAGGTTATGAGACCTGGGAAAGGTGTATGACCGGATGACATCCATGTAGAAGTATGGATAGTTTTAGGCGAGCACGGTTTGTCTTGGCTTACGAATCTTTTTAATGTTATTTGGCAAAGTAAGAAAATGCCTAAAGATTGGAGGAGTATCGTGCTGCCTCTTTATAATAATAAAGGAGACATTCAAAATTGTTCTAATTATAGAGGTATCAAGCTGATGAGTCACATTATGAAAATTTAGGAATGTGTGATCGAAAGAAGGTTGAGGCAAGTTTCTAATGTAAAAGAAAACAATTTTGGATTCATGTCAGGTCACTCAACTATTGAAGCCATCCATTTGCTGAGGAGAACAATGGAGATTTATAGAACTAAAAGGAAGAACCTCCATATGATCTTTATTGATTTGGAGAAGGCTTATGATTCTGTCCCACGGGAGATATTGTGGAGAGTTTTGGAGAAGAGACAAGTACCTGTCCTATACATTAACCTCATAAAGGACATGCATGATATGACTTAATCTTGTGTAAGGATCTCGTCTGGGAAGATTGGCTATTTTGACATCAACATTGGTTTACATCAAGGTTCAGCTTTGAGTCCATTTCTTTTTACTTTGATTATGGACGAGTTGACAAGTCACACTCAAGATGAGTTACCTTGGTGTATGTTATTTGCTGATGATATTGTGTTGATTGACGAGACTAGAGATGGAGTAAATGAAAAGCTTGAGGTTTGGAGACATGATTGGGAGAGTAATGGATTTCGTATAAGTAGGGCTAAGACAAAATATATGGAGTGCTCCTTTGATGGAAGCAATGGTGAAGGAATCGAGGTGAAGATTGGTGATGATAACATTCGGAAGAGAGATTCTTTTAGATATCTGGGATCTATTTTGCAACATGATGAGGAAATTGATGGAGATGTTACTAATAGAATAAATGCATGGTCGCTAAAGTGGAGAGGAGCCTCTGTGTGATAAGAAAATTCCTTTAAAAATTAAAGGAAAGTTTTACAAAGCAGTTGTGAGACCTGTTATGCTCTATGGATATGAATGTTGGCCTGTGAACCATAGACATGTGCAGAGAATGATTGTAGCAGAAATGAAAATGCTAAGGTGGATGTGTGGACACACACGCAAAGATCGGATTTGGAACGATGTAATCATAAAGAAAGTTGGTGTAGCTCTGATCGAGGATAAGATGCCAGAAAATCGCTTAAGATGGTTTGGTCATTTGCAAAGAAGATTAGCTGATGCACCAGTTAGGAGATGCGAGTCTTGGGATGTTGAGCCAGTAAAGAGAGGGAGAGGACGGCCCAAGAAGTGTTGGAAAGAAACTATACAAAGGGATCTTAGTTTTATGGATATAAGCCCATGATTGACCCAAGATAGATCTGAATGGAGGCGAAAAATCCATGTTGCCGACCCTACTTAATTGTGGGAAAAGGCTTGTTGTTGTTGTTTCTTGGCCGGAGGATACCTTCGAGCATGAGGCCTTCCAATGCAGGTCTAAGCAGCTCCAGTTCTCAAGCATAACGCAAAAATTGAAGAATGGAGTTGGTTCATATAGCATATAATAATAAAGACCTCCTAGATCGACTCCCTGGTGATTTCATGAAGATCCGAGGTGCACATCAGATGCAGAATGACTCGAGTAACATTTTAGATGTGAATTGAATAGAATACATTGAAGAACAAGGGAGAATCAAACGATCAAATCTCGCAGAAGAGCCCCCTCTTCGTAGTTCGTCTAGATCCTCTTGTAGTTGCTCGATCAAGAATACATATCCCAATTCAGATCTTGACCGTTGATTGAGCCCCAAATGCCCATCGTTGATTGACGATCCATATCTGATCGCGACTCTTAATGCAAGATACCAGCCATCAGATCAGACCTATAGCACATCTAAGCTGCCTGAGTCGCCATGTCACTTAAAGGGTATATTTGCATCCACACCCTCAATCTTTATTTTATTCATAAATTAGTCCCTGTGAGGACACATCTCGTTCTATCTTACTTTGATCATTTGCATTTTATGCCTTGGTATTTATTTTATTCACAAATAAGTCGTGTTTCTATTGCATGCGTGTGTAGCATGTGTGTTGTTGGGTATTTCGCAATAAATATTATGATGCTTGAGTTAATATCCGGACCTTAGATTTATTTTATTTACATGAAGGTCTAGTCCAGCGGGGCACATGTGCCTGAGCACGTGAGTTTTTGGGAAATTTACATCATTTGCCCTACAATTTTCTTATTTATTATTATTTAGTAAATAAACATTATTTCTTTTCATATTATTCCTTATCAGTCTACATATTTATTTTTCATCTTTAAAACTAAATGAAAATAGGCAAAACACATTTAAACATTTTGCAAAAATCATGTAGGCACCTGCAACACTCATCTTACATATGTAATTTCCATATTGAATTTTTATATTTTTAATATTTATTAAAATTCAAAAACAACATAAAAATGTCATGTTTGTTGGACATGCGAGCCCACGATGAGCCATTACGCAATAATTGTTATTCCAAATATCATTCCCTGATCTGCAATGAAGAATAATTAATTTGCATAATAGGTCCATTAGTGCAATTAGAGTTATGTACCATGGCCATCTTAGTAATCATACAACTGTTGATTCAAAAATTGAATCATAGAGGCTGGTGCTTGGATGAATATCTAAGGAGTTAGATGAGGACTCATCAAGCACCGTCAAATGATTATTAAGAGATGATCTCCAACATGAGAAGGAGATGACAATCCTTTCTTTGAAGGCTGATATCTAACCAACTTCTCAATGTAGGTCCTATGCATAGGAATAGATATTCAGAGGTGTTAGATAAATTAGGTCAAAGAGTTGACTTAACGAGATCGAGATAACCAAAGTCCTATATCGTATGCTGTCATGATATAAGCACACACCCTCTGATCGGAGACAACTGTGTTACTGTATGTCTAAGTATGTACATTTGGCAGACCAATAGGTTGATGACCTAATCAAGGTCTATACACGGGCGCACTGGTGTGCATACAAGGACATATGAGTAATACGATCTCTCTAAGGGATCATACAGGTTCATTACTGAAGCAGAAGACATGAGCTCACTCATGAGATATTGGGAAGAATCAAATTCCGTGCACAGTTGTCTCACTTTGGAAGCTTGACTGAATTTGTAGGTTTGATATATACTTTTGGAAAGTATATAATCAAGACCTAGGTATTATATATGCTTTTGGAAAGTATATGATTGATACCGACTCCAATGATCGAATGAGAAGCTTACTGATAAAACCCTGAAGTAGACAATGTAAAATTGATCTAACACTTCGGGTTTATTCTGAGTTTTCCAGTTTGCAGGATGTACATGTATTGGGAATACCTGACGGTGGTGTGATCACAAACGATTGTATAACCATGAAACTACCATTCCTAGGGAGTGATGAAATGGGTCTGGATTCTAGTGACTCCTCTCAATAGAGAAGTAATCTGATCTTGGTCCAAATGATGGACATTTATCTGAATGTGATTCATATGCAATGAGAAGATTATATTTACAGTCTTGATTTAATCAAGCATCTATGTGAGGCCCGAGATCTGGATTTGAGATGTGGTCTCAATATCCAAGTCTTTATATGTGGAACAATACAATCATCCTCTCCTTATCTCCAAGTATCCGGAGAAAGCACATTATCCTTGAAAGAGTTCAGGATAATTTCATGGTTGATATATGTATCTGAGCATTGAGAAAATGGATAAATAAATGTGATTTAATTATCATGAATAATATGAATTTGATTCATATTATAAAAAGAGTTATCTTAGATAATTAAATGTGATTTAATTATCAAAGATGTGAATAATGTGAATAGTTCGTATTATTTGGGCACATGAGAATAGAGATCCAAGAGATTAATTGTGATTTAATTACCATGGATATGAATAATGTGGATAACACTATCCATATTAATAATATATATTATAAATGTGATTTATAATATATACGAGAGAGCTATTTGTAATTTACATTTGTTAATTAAATGTTGATGTGAAATTGATTCACATTGGACAATTAACTGAAAATGTAATTCACATTTTTATTTTGGGTTATGAATCTGATTCACAATATTCCAAGAACAAGATTGCAATATTCACAAAATAATTATGAATTATTTTTGCGTAATAATTTACAACAAGTGTTGTTGGAAATCTTGGAGATTTCCATGGAAAAATGTAATCTCATGAGATTACATGAGCTTGCCACCAACTCCCATATTTTGGAAGGAGGAAATCTTCATTCCATAATCTCCATGTTTGATTGAATTAATTTTCGGATGGATTTATATTAATTTATCAATACATATATTTACTCTAATTAAATTAATTGTTGTTGTGTTTTTACAACAAAATCTTGGCCATTAAAAGAAACATAAATCAATGTAAGCCATTGGATTTGTGTTGTCCATGGATTGAGATCCCTGGATCCCAAAATATTATAAAAGGAGATGCACCCCCTTTTCTCTTCTTTACACAACACAAGTTGGAGACAATAAATATTTCTCTCTCTCATTCTCTACACGCCCTCTCTTTCTCTTTCTCTTGTGGCCATCAACCATGGATCCATAGAGAGAGAGTCTCTCATCTTCGCAGCGTCGCCATTTTGCTGTCGGATGTTTTGCTCGTGGATCTCCGTCTCCTTTGGTGTGCCTCGCTCGTGAAGAAGACTTCAGATCTCATGTGACGAGATCAGAAGATTCATTGCTTGGATCATCAACATGGATTGTGAGAAGCACACATTTCATCAACGCGCTCGCAAGCGTCTCCTCCGTCGGATCAGACTTGCGATAGGAGGTCTCTTTGTTTAGAGACTCGATCGCAATCACGCTTCAAGAGGTAAACCTAGTACTTGTTTGTGGTTTAGATGAAATGATCCGAGAAGTGTTCTTGGATCATATGGTTTCATCACATGAAAATTTTTTAATTTCCGCTACCTTGAGCAACTAGTGCGACTAATCGCTCCAGATCGCACACGATGCGATCCTCACGCTTACGTGATGCGCTTAAGGATCTCACCATATCCTTCAATGTTTAATTTAAAAATCATAAAAAATATAAGAGCTCTTCCTAAAATTCTAAATTTTTTTGTGTGCTTGTTTTGATTTATTCTAATTACGGCATCGTTTTTGCAAATTTATCATCTATAAAAACCATAATAATTACAAAACAATAAAACTATTAAAAATTCATATAAACTCAATTAAAAATGCAAAAAATCATAAAATTCCTCTATGAAAAATATAAAAAATATCTTTTATTCCTTTTAAATTTCTTCCATTTTTGTCTTCATTTATTATTTTAAAAATCCAAAAACATTCAGTTTGTGTCCTGTTAAATTTTCTTTATTATTTTTCAATTATTTAAAAATTTAATTTTTTGAAAAGTGAAAAAATTAGTAGAACATCAAAATAAATTAGAAAAATCTAAAAATAATTTTAGTCCAATTTTTTTATATTTGCTAAAGTTAAATATTTCAAAAAGAGTGCATTGTTTTCTTCTTTTATTTTCTTTTAATATTCCATTGTTTTGAAATAAAAAATCTTCTAAAAAATAAAAAATAGAAATAGAAACTAAATAAAAATTGTAAAATTAAAATTCATAAAGAATAATAATAAATTCAAAAAGACAAAAATTAAGTATAGTGTGCATAGATTTCCTAAATTCTTTCCTTGATTATTCCTTGCTTAGAATAACCCTCGGGATTTTTGTAGCCTCCCTAAGTTCGATCCTGCTAGCTATACATATATATTTAAAAACAAATTATCTTGCTAAATTTTTGTATTTATTTTTACTTGAGGATTAAATAAAATTTTTATTTGATGCTTCTTTGGGTTGCGATGACATTTTGTGAATAATTCCTGTACCTATAGAGTAGAGTGTATTTGGACTTAGTCAAATTAGTTAGTTCTTACCCTCTAATAGAAGTAATTGCTAGGATGGTTCACACACATTATTTAGATTAGTTTATTTTTTGTATATTTAAAATATGCACGGATCATCTTGCATGTAGAGTGTTGGCGACAAGGTGCGCATCTCTAAACTCCTGCATGCATCACTGTATTTAATCACGCATTGGCTTTTCTGACTTCTTTCCTTATTTTTACTTGCATAGTTCAAATAGGAAATTGGTCACCGATAGGCGACTGAATTGGTCACTCGATAGGCGACTGATTGCAAAATATTTAAAAAAACTGATAATTTGATAAATCTAGGACTGTTAAAGAAATCTCGACCCTAAAAGTAAACATAAGGACAAAATCAATTATTTTACGAAGAGTAATCCCCTCATTGTTTGAATTTACTTGCAAAGTGAGTGAAGGACAAACGAGATAGAGCCAAATCTAGATTTTCATATAGACTAATGGTTCTACAAAAAATGATTAGCTACTTCAAAGTGATGGAATGTGGGTAGCTGGTAAACGGTCCGTGTTTCCTTAGCAGAGTGGGTTGTTTAGAGGACATTGTGTAAATCTCTGTCCCCAAGTAACGACTAGCCATTTTTACGATCCGTACTTACTCCAATACTAGCTGAAAGTAGGTGCAACTAGTCGTAAGAATCGGGCCAGTCTTTAGGGAAATACAAGCACCTAACAGTTTATTAACTCTTTCAATGATTGTATTTATCACCAACTAAAACTGAAAAGCTAAAAGACCGAACTCTTACAATCTCCACTTGTGTTGAGTTAGTGAAAATGAGGTTTGTATTTTGTTTGATTGTTAGTGCTAGAGATCCTTCTGTACACTTCGTGCCTTTCACTCACTCTTCTTGTTTGACCTTTGTGTTCTCGCATCTTGCCTCTTCATATCAAAGATGTTGGATTGGAGCATTTCTTATTCAGATTTTGAGAACTCATTTCACACTCCAAACCGGTCGTCTTCTACTCAGAAAGACTCACTTCTTGAGTACACATCTTTCTCCACTTCACGCTTTACCACATACATTAATATGCTATTCAATATTAACTCTAATCTTAAATTATCATTTGGGACTCCATCATTCCTAAAGACTAATCTGGTGCAGTTTACACTTGCAGACATAGAAACAGTGCACTTAATGCCACCTAAAGGAAAAGGTTCCATGTCTGAATAGTCTGAGATCAATAGTACAATGTTAGCCTCCATTCAGTTTATTCAGGTACAATTAATAGAAAAGACTGACTTTCAAACTGCATTGAGTGGTATGATTCTCGAACTGAGGCATGATAGACAAGACAAGAGAGAGGAGGATAGAAACAATGGAGGAGGTGGGAATAGAGGAGATGATCCTGTAGAGATAGTGGCTAAGCTCTCATTAAGGGAATCCTATAATCCAGGAGCAGGATAAACAAATACATGGATTCAAATTCTTGCGATTCATGGGCAATTCGAGCTTAATCCCACTATCTTTCCATTACTCCCCATATTCCACGAGCATATTAATGAAGAACCGCATGTACCCCTCCAGTAATTTGATTGCATCTACAACACAATCCATTACCCTAACATCCCATTAGAGGTAGTGAAGATGATGGCTTTTCCCTTCAGCTTGATGGGCAAGGCCCTCTATAGGGTAAATCATCTAGGAAAAGTTGTCACTACATTGGAAGAGTTGAGGTTAGCTTTTCTAAGCAAATATTACCCTCTTGGACACCTCAACCAAATGCGATCATTGATAGCCAACTTCTCCCAGATTTCTCATGAGTCCATTCCTGAGGCATGTGAAAGATTTAAGGATTTAATGGAGAAGTGCACCCATCATGATATTCTGAAGACGAGCCTAGTGCAAAATTTCTTTGGGGGTTAAACCATGAGAATCACAAGTTGGTAGATGCCACTTGTGGGGGTAGTCATTTCAACAAGGACGTGTATGTCCTGTACGAGATTTTCGAGGAGATGACAAAGAGCTCTGTAGCTTTATATTCTTCATGGGCATTCCATAAATATCTCATGCCTTCTTCTACTACTATAGCATCCCATAAGGCTATCAATATGATCTCATCTCATGAAGTGTATAGGGTGGACAATTCTTATCTGACAATAGTTGGAAATCATCTATCCAAAGTAGATATAACTAAGAAACGATCCAAGGAGATTGAGAATCTCCAAGTGATCGAATAAAGGGTGAAGAACCTAAACAAGCTTGATGAAATAACAAAGCATCTGGAGCTTCTTGTAAAGTATGAACAACACATGCCAAAGCGCGAGTGCAACAACCAACACTTCTGCTCGGGAGCAGGCTTCTTCCACTTCCAACCAACAGAATACCGGAGGACCATCCACAATTCAACACGTTTATTACATGCAGACTTCTGACCTGGTCCCGTAACATTCACAACAAATTGTCTCGTACCAATAAGAATGTTTACACATTCCTGATCAACAAGCTCCACCTCCCTCTATCATTCAGGAGATGAACGGTATCGGGTTCGACCAAGAGCGTAACCATCCCCGTCCGTCTGGGCAAGGCCAGTTGGGTTCCTAGTAGGGCAAGAGACCCGACCACTAGTTACCGGGAGGCAGCCCACAACAATACCATCAATAGTTCCAACCTCAGTATCAGTTTCCGCGTCATTTCCAGAACTGGAGACTTACCCAGCAGCATATGCAGTCTGCATATTTCCACAACCTTACCACCAACAACATAATACATCATATGTACAGTATCCATATCCTCCTCCTCATTACTAGCAGTATGGATACCAGCAGTCTCCTAATTATCAGTCTCAATGACAACCCATCATTGAGCATCCCAAGGCACCTTCGGTGAATCCAACACTTGATCAGTTGGCATTGATGATGAAGAATATGAACGATCTTACTTAAAGGCTTGATGACCTAACCACTACAAAGACCCTGATCCCAGCATAGCCCGAGGCCAATCCCAACAATTTCAGATGTATGGAGAAGGTAGCCAAAGATCTGTCTACACCTAAAACAAGTATGGACTTTGATATTACATGTCTATATGATGTCATTCACATCATGAGCAGTAGGAGATTGCAGTCGCCTCCACAATCATTGGGAATGGGAGATCAATATAGTGAGAAAGCTTTACCTTCTACATCATCTTCTTCACCATCATTACCGAGAACCAGTGTAGCAGCACCCAAGCATGAAGCTTCACCATCTTCTTCCTCACCACCATCATCTTCACCTTCACCCAGCAGATGCAGATCACCATTATCCAAGAGGAAGAATACACCACTCATGGATACTTCTTCTACACAAGTAGCAGCAACCCGACCTATTTTAGATTCTATTTTTCCTTCAGCTATTTTGGACAACACTTACAGATTGATTCTTGTTGTCCTATTATAAACGAGGATTCCACCTTGAATAATCGAAATGAGCAAGGGTCATTCGAGGGCTTGCGGATGCCCAGGATTGAGTGAGAAAGTTTCGTTTTCTTCCCTTTCCTCATCTGCCGTCCAAGGCTCCCATGTTCCGATTGTCTTTTGCTTCAGGGCAGAGTGTAGATGTACCAGCTCATCGTCCTGCGCTCTCAATGCTTCTGGTTATCTGATTCCCTAGTGCAGTCTGATGTGGTCAAGCCCATTGCTATAATAGGGTGGACACCTCCTCAGCTTGCTTTGCTGCATTCGCGCTCCGATTCTACTTCGAGAGAGAACTAGAGGAAAGAGATTTCGACTGATGCCACTTCTTAAAGCCATGGAGTACATGCCTGCAGTGAAAAAAAGGGATGAAAGAAGCATGTACTCAAAAGCGTCAAACAAAGCAGAACAAATTAAATAAGATAGAAAAGCACATCTTGACCATGGCCACAATTCCTGCCATCACCAACCTCTTGCTTAAAAAGAAAGATAAGGGAGCACCTCATATCTGTTGCAATATTTCTGATCAAGAATTTGATCACACTTTTTTAAATAATGGTTCCTCCATTAATTTCATTACATCCTCTCTACTCAAAGAGTTTGGGTTAGGACCTCTTAAATCGACCAGGATGATCCTTTAGTTTACTGATAGATCGATTAAAAGGTTGAGGGGGATTCTAGAGGACATTATTGTAGCAGTGCAAGGAATGAAATTCTCTGTTTATTTTTTTGTCATGGATATGGACACACCTACACTGTTACTCCATACCCTAGTTGTACTAGGTCGACCACTCCTCTAAATGGTTGAAGTAGTAGTTGATTACAGTAGTAGAGAGATCATCTTTGACTCTCAGATTGACAAGGTGAAAATTGAGACGATCCCGGATCCTAGACCATCACCACCACCACCAGCCGCAGCAGATGAGAGACAGACAGTTACATCATATCCTGAGGATAGTGATTTTTTTGTAGAATTTAGAGAGAAATATATTTTTACTAATTCATAGACACCAAGAAGTTCATTTCCCAGAAGGACCTTATGGAAAGCATAATCGACATGAGTCCCCTTTTGGTCCTATAGATGTGTTTGCTGATGGGTAGTTTGAACTGATTTCTGAGGATCATTCTGAGTTTTTGGAGATACCCTCTGACATTCCTTTGAACCATCGTATCGACACTAGTGATGATATACCTACTTTTGAGAGTTATGAGGTACAAATATCTGAGCCACATGCTGAGTTTACTGACATATGCATTGATGAGAGACACCTTTTAGAGATTATTGCTAAGCTATCTAACCTCTTTTTTTCTGAGATTACTGAGGATTTTGAACATCTAGATGAACCCCTCCTTTCTGAGCAGAGATCATTCATTACAGATTCTATGAGGGATTTTATTTGTGGATCCATTAATAGCCACGGTGGACAATTCACATAATACAAATCACATACCTTATATGAGTATAGGTACAAAAGTCGTTAAAGAGTCGATTCAGACCCCACCTGAGCTCAAGATTTTACCATCATCATTGAAATATGCCTTCCTTGTAGGTCCCCCCAGAAGTTTCCAGTCATCCTTAGCTCGCAGTTGATTGATGAACAAGAATCTCGTGTGCGAGAGGTTCTTGAGAGAAATCGCAAGGCCATAGATGTAATATTTCGGATCTCCGTGAGATTAGTACAACTTTGTGCTCATATCATATCTACTTGGAGGATCACTGTAAAACCTCCTGCGAGTGTCAATTCCATCTACATCCAAATATGAGGGAGGTTGTAATGAAAGAGATCAGAAAATGGTGTGATGCTGGCTTTGTATACCCCATTTCGAATTCCAAGTGGATCAACCCTTTACATGTGGTCCCGAAGAAATTCGGGATTACTATCGTGAAGAATGACCACAGTGAGGAGATTCTGACCTAGGTACCTACTTCATCGTGTGTGTGTCTGTGTAGAGATTACTGACGCATGAACTCAACTACCAAGAAGGATCACTTTCCGATGCCCTTTATTGATTAGATTATTGAGATATTGACATGGAAAGAGTTCTTTTTTTTCTTGGATGGGTACTTGGTGTATAACCAGGTTGCTATCACTCTTGAGGATCAGGAGAAAACTACTTCACTTGTTTGCTTGACAACTACGCCTTTATACAGATGACCTTTGGATTGTGGAAATTTCCCCGCTACATTTCAAAGATGTAGGTTGGTCATTTTTACTGACATAGTGGGTAGTTTTATAGAGGTCTTCATAGATGATTTCTCGATCTACAGGGTTAGTTTTGACACATGTCTTGCTCATTCAGAACGAGTCCTTCAACATTGCTGCTAGGTAAATCCAATGCTCTCGTGGGAGAAGAGTCACTTTATGATGACTAATGGAATTGTATTGGGCCATGTCATCTCCAATGTGGTGTGGAGGTTTTTCTAACTAAGATCCACGTGATATCCAAGTTTGAGCCACCGCAAAATTTGAGGTAGTTGAGATCATTTCTGGGACATGTTGGATTCTATAGACGACTCATTAAGGATTTCAGCAAGATTGCTTGACCTTTTACTGAGCTTCTATGCAAGGAGAGTAATTTATTATTGATGAGAAAGTCCTCCTTGTGTTTCACCAGATGAAAAACATGGTTACTAGTGCTCTTGTCCTACAACCATCTGATTGGTCTCTTCCTTTCGAGATCATGACGGACGCCTCCAATTTCACAGTTGTAGCTATTTTAGGGCAGAGAAGAGATGGGACACCATTTTCTATTCACTATGATAGAATTACTCTGGATGAGACATAACAAAACTATACAATTACCTAGAAGGAAATTTTAGCAATTATGTTTAGGCTAGAGAATTTAAGATCTTACCTCCTCGATTCCCATGTTATTTTGTACAAGAATCACACTGCCATACGAATTTATAGATAAAGAAGGATGCCAAACCATGCCTTATCAGATGGGTACTTCTTCTCCAGGAATTTTATTTAGAGATTCAAGATAAAACTAGAGTTAAGAATGTTGTGGAAGATCACCTTTTCCACATTACTGATGCATATACTATTGAGTAGAGCATGTTCCCTATTTCTAAGACCTTTCTAGACGAGACCATTTTTTCTGTGGATTCACTCCCATGGTATGCTGACATTGTGAAATATCTTGTCTCCAAGAAAGTTCCGCAAGATTGTCTAAAGCACAAGGTAGACAGATTTTTGTCTGAGATACATTTTACCAACGGGAGGATCCATACCCATTTCACGAGGGTGCAGACTATATTTGGAGAAGGTGCATTCCTCAGGAGGAATACATTAGAGTACTTGAGCACTGTTATAAACTAGAATTTGGTGGGCATCATTCGAGGAAGCGCACAACAACAAATATTTTACAGAGCGACTTAGGGTGGCCAACATTGTTCAAGGATGTTATAGAGTATGTTTGAGGTTGTACTGATTGTCAGAAGATGGGAGGAACTATTGGTTCCAAAGATACTATGCCCCTGATATATATACAGATTTCTGATGTTTTTGATGCTTAGGGCATATACCTTATCGAACCATTTCCTGTCAGTCAGGGATATTAGTACATCATGCTTACCGTGGATTACGCTAGTTGTTGGGTGGAGGATGTCCCCACCTGAGCTGTTGATAGTCATACAGTGTGTTCCTTTCTCAAGGACATATTATTGCACGATTTTAGGATTCCCAAAACACTTATTTCATATGAGGGAAGCCATTTCATTAATAGAGAAGTCAAGAAGCTTGTAAAGGAGTACTCCATTGAGCATAGGGTTGCGTCTCCTTAGCACCCACATATTAATGGCTTGGATGAAATTTCAAATAGGAAGATAAAGATTATATTGCAAAAACTTGTACGTCCAGATAGGAAGAAATGGTCCCAGATTCTTGACTCAGTTCTATGGGCTTATCGGATGGCATACAAGTCAGCATTATGTATGTCCCCCCTACATATTGGTGTATGGAAAGCTTGCCACCTACTAGTGGAATTAATTCACAAATCATTATGGGCGCCTAGTGTATGCAATCTTGATTATGAGGAGGCAGGAAAGAGCAGGAAGTTAGATCTGAATAGATTGCTAGAATTCCGAAATTTTGTATATGACAACTCACTCATGTACGAGGAGAAAGTCAAGCGTTGGTGTGATAGACACTTAGAAGAAAGACATTCTCTCCCGATCAGAAAGTATGGTTGTTTGATGCCAAATTGAAGTCATTTCTAGGCAAGTTGAAAGGCAAATGGTCAGGACAATTCGTTGTGAGATCTTTGTGTGATAGTGGTAGTATTGTGATATCTGGGTTGTCATCTAACACAACCATTTGTTGTGAATGGACAGTTGCTGAAGCCATATCTAGATCATGATACATTCTTGTCCGTGATTGATTCTATATCTGTGGTATCTGACAATGACTTTTTGACATCTTCTGCGTCTTATACATGAGTTGACTATCTCTTGTATATATCCATGCGTTGTATTCTTTATTCTCCAATTTTTATTGTTCACCTCTTTCCCATGTGTATGCTATACTTAGGATGTTTTCTATCCTAAGTAGAGGGGATGTGAATGAATTAAGTTGTTCATATTCATCTTGTTTCATCACTCTTGTTGTTGCTTATACTTAGGGACCCCTTACCATAAGTATATGGGGAGTGATGTTGTTCGTACCTATCATATTGTGTTTTTATTTTCTTTCTTTAGATCTCTCGCTTGTCCTTCAACTTGTTGATACTCTTTTCTATACTTAGGGATCTTTCACCCTAAGTATAGGGGAGGATAAGTTGAGTCGTTGAGTTTGTTCATTCTTTTCCTCGGTTTTCCCTGATTGTCAACCTTCTATACTTAGGATTATTTGATCCTAAGTATAGTGGGGATCACCGATTCCTATTCTCTTCGCATATTCTTTGAGTCATTATTGTAAAGTATTCTTTTCAGTTTTCTATACTTAGCATGAGTTATGTCTTCCTTTGTAGCACTTTGTTCACTATGAGGATATAGTTTGGGCTAAGTATAGGGGTTGTTGTTTATATTATATATATAATTTAGGCATAACTTGTATTTTTATTAATTAAAATGGCTACTAAAACATGATTGAAAAATTATTTTATGTACATTATTTTGTCATGTGGGATATGACTGGGATGTATATAAATACATAAAATTCACATGTGTATATAAACTTTGATCACCTTCCATCATGTAAATAAAATTCTTTATTGTATATAAAGCTCTTATATAAAACTTACATGTAAAACTTGTATATAAAATCCTCTTGTAAAATATTATATAAAATTTGTACAATCCTTGTATATACTTGCATATATTTTACTAACCCTTCTTCTTTCCTTAAAAATGTTTTGTATATATTTCTTCCATTTTCATTTTTCAGAATGGTATTGATATTTAAACTAGTCTAGAATAAAATTGAAGATTGGAGTTTGTTTATGATATTAATCCATATAATTTCAGAGGAACCTTATAAGAACTAGAGTTGAGAATTTTCAGGTCCTAGCGACTTAATTCTTCGAGTCCACAAAACTATGTTCCCATGTTATCTTGATGAGTCTGAGTAGAATATTTAACAACACACGCATGACTCTTCTAGACCGTGGCTTAACTTGAACTTGCACTGTACACGTAGCTCTTCATGGACGAGGTGGTGATGGGGCAGAATTATTTGGCTTGGGGTAGCACACGGGTGTATAGTAACTAGTGGGAACATCCATCTTCCTTTAGGGAGGGTAGTGCATCTCAACCTGGTCTAGTGGCATTGAAGTCTAAAGATATGATGCTGTGGGGTTGCAATAATGCTTCAAAAGAGGGATAATCCACCGGCTCAGGAGAAAAATTCCTTATGTACATGCTGCACCCGTGTACATATTAGAAAAATGCAGAATTTTCAAAAGCGGACATGCTTGATTGAAAAGTAAAATGCATGTCGGAGTGTATATACAAGGATGAGCTTCAAAGTCATTATCGTGAGCTTGCAACTGGATGATTTGGCTACACTGATCATGCATCCAAAGACAGGTAGCTACACTGGATACCGTCCATTCTTTTCTCCATCTCCTCTTCTTGAGCTAGTTACACTTGAACTTAGAAGGGAATATCCCTGCTCCTCGAGGAAAGAGTTGCTAGATCGGGGTACTAGAGTTACCATGTTGAGGGAGGCTGTTTCTTTGCCACTTTTGAGGTGAGAAGCTATATTTCACATACACCATACAAGTAAAGATTCATAGTCATAAGAATTTGTGTATGTAGACTTGTTCTGACCTGACTGTTGTGGCGTCCTGAATAGTAGTCTTGTGGAACTTGATGGCTTTTAGGTTTTAAATCCATTTCCCATTAAGGTTCTGTGACATTAATAATCCAAAGGTCTGACCGAGCTCTATACTGCAATTTTATGAAGATAAGTTTAATACACAATATTTTTTTAAGTTCTTTATTTTTGCTTTCCTTTATTCACTTATTCTTTCAAATAAGTGTTTGCTAAGGGACTAGCAAAGTTAAAGCAGAGGGTGATGATTAATCTACATTTCATCATCTTTATTCATTTATTTTTGCCCACTTATAAAACACATGTAAATATCATTAATTCCATTTTTTACTAACTCTAATTATTGTGTAAATATTTTATATTTATTACTATTTTAATCTAAAATAAATAAAGAAATAAAGGAAAAATAAAGAAAATAAAAGACTGTATATATGTAATAGATACAAGATTAATCAGACCTTGAGAGAAGGTCAACGCTTGACCTGATCGATAAGGAATAAAGCAGGAGGAGATAAGGCCTAACATCTAGAAAATACTTGACACCTGTATATATTCCTCATTTGTATAATATTATCTATATTACACACTATAAAATGGATTTATTCATAACTAAATTCTTTATAAATAAAAAACTATTCATCCTTAGAGATTGTACATAAATTTTTTTGTAAAATAATAAAAATAATTGCAATAAAAATCTATACATTGTGTACGTAACATCATTCTCCAAAAGCCACAAAAATAAAACTTCAAAGATCAATATTTCCTCCACATGAACTCCAAATTAAGAAAACTCACTTTCACTATACTCAAAGTTAAATTATATTTAAAATGGAGGTGATTTCTTAAAATTCAGAGTTAAGATGTGAAATGTGGCTAATTATGGGGTATTACTGTATATTATACCTACATATACACTTTATATAGTATTTAATCGTTTATTTTCTTTTGCATAATTATGAATATCATATTTTTAATTATTTTTAGATATTACGTTTAACTCAAATAAAATACAAATAAAAATTTAAAGTAAAAAATCAACTAAAATAAAATCATGTATATATTGTATATGTATCACCATGTATATATTGTACTTATACATAATCATTTAACCCAATAAATCAATTCTTTAAAAATAAATAAAAATATTATTAAAATCCTTATAAAATGTTGTAAATAAATAAAATATTAAATTATATATTTGGATGTAACTAATGAATTAAAAATTAGAATAATGCATATATATATATATGTATACATACCTGTTAATAACACTCTATATTTATTTTAACCCTTATAATTATATTATTATTTAATGAAATAAAAGTCATCAAAATTAACTTAAAATTATTCCTAATATTTTTTATTAATAATATGTAATTAAATAAATTCATTCGCTATATTTTATTGTTTGATTTAACATTTATTTATAGTTTTGTGGGCGTATTCTACGGGCGCTCTGATTGGCTGACCTAGGTTTGTTGACCCGGGTCAACTGCTCATATGTACCCCTTCTTCGGCTAACTTTACCGTTGATCATTCTTATCACATTTTCCCCAAGTACCTTGATCATCAAGTGCCTACGCTTCCTTCTCCGATTCTCTTACTCATTCATTCTCCTTCCACGCCTACATGATAGCTCCAGCGATTGCTCTACAAACTGTGCCTATTTTGAATTTTAAAATTCATCGGAGCCACACTTATAAACACTATCCCTCCACCACCAACGACTTCTTAATCTGACTTTAGCCCATCCTTTTTACCCGTGATCAGTCCTTGTAGATAGCGATGATGATAGATAGCTGCTCTTCGATTTGGAGCGTGAGATTTTGAGCTAAGGCCGTGATTCACCTCCGTCGCCAACAAGCTCTGCTGTACATCTATGCCAACACCTCTGCCATACCTTTATCCACTTCGTACACCTTCTTCCCCCTCCAGTTCCTCATAGATATGGGGTTCAATTTCCATTTTAACCACCTCTATCCGGAGACCCCCACTCACTTCCATTTCATACGATTTGACCTAATTTCTTGGCCAGACGATACCTCTCAGCATGAGACTTTCAATGCAGGTCTAAGTAGCTCTAGATCTGAAGCATAACGCAAAAATTGTAGACTGGAGCTGGTTCATGGAGCATAGAATCTTAAACACCTCCCAGATTAACTACCTGATATTTCATGAAGAGCTGAGGTGCACATCAGATGTGGAATGATTGAGCAAAATTTTAGGCGTGAATTGTGGATAATCCATTGAAGAACTATGGAGAATCGAACAATCAAAGGTCGTACAGGAGCCCCCTCTTCCTAGTTTGTCCAGACCCTCTTGTAGACGCTCAATCAAGAACACAGACCCAGTTTAGATCTTGACCGTTGATTGAGCCCCAAATGCCCGCCTTTAGGGTTGGCTATTGAGTCACGACTCAGTGAGCTAGGCTCGAGCTCAGCTCTATAAGGGTTCATGAGCTTCCGAGCCAGAATTTTGGGCTCGATGCTTAACGAGCCGAGCCCCGCTCAACTCTATAACTCAATAAGGGGATCGATAAGGAATATATTTATACATATTCTATTTGTGAAATTGTATGATGTTTATTTTTATTTGTATTAGTTTTACAACATTGTGAGGTGTACTATGTGTCTATGTGGTTTATGTAACGACAATATTGGGTAGATTATGTTTTAGACTTGGACATTCTACACTTTATCTATGTTAATCTAGGTTATAATTAGATAATTAGTATTTTTCATTTTTTATTAGCAAATAGAATATTACAATATATATTATAAGTTAACTTTTATATATAACTTGGATAGTGGCCTACTATAAGGAAGGCAGTCTTCAAAGAGGAGGTTGCGAGTTCAAGCCTAGTTAAAACACTTTTCCACCAAAAAATGCCGATTTTACATAACGAACCTGACTAGGCTCAAGCCCAGACCATGCTCGATAAAGGGGCTCATGCTCGTTAACGGGCTCGACTTGATCCTTATCGAGCTCGAGCTGGCTCGATGAGAGGATCGACCTCACCGAGCCTGAGCCCAAGCCAGCTTGGTTGGGCTCGAACGAGCTCGAGCCCGTTGGGTACGATAGCCATCCCTACACACCTTGTTGAAATTCTAGATCTGGTTCTAGCTCTTAATGCAGGATAGATTCCCACCCATCCAATCAAACCTATAATGCGTCTGAGCTGCCCGAGTTACCACATCACTTAAAGGGTATATTTAGATCCATACCCTTTATCTTTATTTTATTCGCAAATAAGTCCATATGAGGACACATATCGTTCTATCTGAATTTGAACATTTGTATTTTATACCTTAGTATTTATTTTATTTTCAAATGAATCCTATTTGAATTGCATGTGTGCCTGACACGTGCATTGTTGGGTATTCTGCAATAAAAGTTATGATGTTTTGAGTTAATATTCAGGCCTCAGAGTTATTTTATTTACATAAAAAGTCCAGTCCAGCCGGGCACACGTGTCTGGGTACTTGAGTTTTTGGGAAATTTATGTCATTTGCCATGTAATTTTCTTATTTGTTATTATTTAGTCAGAAAACAATGATTCCTTGCATATTAGTCCCTATAGTATGCATATTTATTTTGCATCTTTAAAATTAAATAAAAATTAGCTAAACACGTTTAAAAATTTTGCAAAAATTCATGTAGGCTCCTGTAGCTCATCTTGTATCTATAATTTCCATATCACATTTTCATATTTTTATTATTTTATTAAAAATCACAAATAGCATAAAAATGTCCTATTTGCATTTAAAAATCATAAAAATATAAAAACTCTTCAAAAATTTATAAAAAATTCATGTTTGCTTTTTTGATTTATTCTAATTATAGTATCTTTTTTACATATTTATCATCTATAAAAACCAAAAAAATTACAAAACAATAAAACATTAAAAATTTATATAAATTCAATTAAAAATTCAAAAAAAAATCATAAAATGGCTCTTTGAAAAAATATAAAAATATCTTTTATTCCGTATATATTTCATCCATTTTCGTCTTTTTTTATTATTTTTAAAAAAATTAAAAAATATTTAGTTTATGGCATGTTTACTTTATTCACCATTTTTCAATTATTTGAAATCTAATTCTATAAAATTCGTAAAAAAATAAAAAAAAGTTAAAAAAAAATCTAAAAATAGTTTTAGTCCAATTTTCTGTGTATATATGTTAAAGTTAATGATTCTAAAAAGTATGCATTGTTTTATTTGTTTGTTTTTCTTTAATATTCCATTATTTGAACTAGAAAATATCTTTTGTAAAATTTAAAAAGTATAAAAAAACTAAATAACAAAATAAAAAATTAAAATTCATAAAAATATAATAATAATAAATTCAGAAAGACAAAAACCAAGTATAGTGTGCATAGAAATTCCTTAATTCTTTCCTTGATTGTACATTACTTAGAATAACCCTTGTGATTTTTGTAGCCTACTTGAGTTTGATCTTGTTAGCTATACGTGTAAATTAAAGAGCAAATTCTTGTGCTACATTTATTTTTGCTTGAGAAATAAATATTTTTTGTTTGATGCTTCTTTGGGTTGCGACAACACTTTGTCAATAATTTGTCTAAACAAAAAACCTAGAAAAATCACCGCCAACAATTACCTTCCCCAAATTCTTAAGCCAATATGAGACTTTATCTACTGCAGCAAAGGGAAAGGCCCTAAGATAAATGTAGTCCTGAGAAACACTAGGTCGTCCTATGTTGTCGTGAACTTGCTCGAACTCCTATAGGAACATGTACAGCTCCTCAACTGTATTGCGTTAAAACTTTGGCAGGAATGTCAAAAAGTGGTGCTTCAACTCCCCTACATTAGGTGGTTCTATTGGCCTTATTGATTTCTCATTCTGTTCGAAGCTAGGGTTTTTAGCATCTCTCATGGATTCCCCCTCAAGTTCATTTCCTCTCCCGTTCCTTAATTGACCAAGCTCTTGTCCGAATTATCATTTCTTTTCTCAGCTTGAGCCAATCAAACTAGAATGTCCTTCAGTGCATCATTGTCTCCCTCCTCATCAGAGTTCTTCTTGGAAGCATCTCGCTCACTGGTCTATCTTCTTCACCTTCAAAATAAAGAGGATTCCAATTCATAGATTTGAAAGAATTAGATTTATAAGCATCAACATGAGTCTTCCTCGATGTGGTGAGAGAAAAGAGGGTTGGTCTGGGTCTGACATCCCTTAAGAAAGAAAAGTGACTTATTTGCCTTGGTCTCATGGGAAAAGTTGCCATGAAACTAAGGAGGCTCAAGAAGAGAGTCATCCCTATCCCATGAGGATTGTCAGTTTGGGGTGGTCAGTGAAAGGCACGTGAAGTCTAATAAAATATCACTCCAATCTGCCATTCTTGATGTCAAAATATGCAAAGTATGAGAACAATGTCAAACAAGGAGTGATGGAAAGGTGCTAAGTGAGTGGTCTTTGAAGAGACACCCCTGAATACAACACAAAGAAAACCCCAGATTCACCAACTTCACACAGTGAAGGCTGCAAAGGTCTGGTCAATTATCTTTTCAATTTTAATCTGGTGATAATACAATATTATATGTCAATTACACACAATATGAGTCACCTTACACCCAATGGTGCTCTTGATATCCCAATCAAATAGGTGATCTTCCTAGGATGTTGTATTTCAATATCACACTCCTAAGGAGATTACTAGGCTCACAAAACCAAAATGTACTTCAAGATTGAAGGCAAGACCTTGCTTCTCCCAAATCTGCGATAGTCAGAAATGTAAACTTAGGGGGAAAGTCCAGGGATTTGGGATCTAACCTTAGTGGTTGTATCCTCACCCACTCTATTTGGGTGAAAAACCTAATTTCTAGATTTTCTAAAAATTATCCTAAGCCGTCCTCCCTGGCAACAATGACATTTGAAAAACTTCTCAATAGCCCTGATTAAATAATGTCAAATTATTATTGTAGTTAAGCAATTAATGGTTAATAAAGACCACTAAATTATTATCCAGTTAATGCAAAAGCAGTCGAATTTATTTTACATAGGCAAGCTCAATGTCGAACATAGGGAGACAACTTTCTCCTTAGGTCAGATTTTAGATTATATAGAGATTAGATTTTTAAGAGGAGCATTTTTATTTTTTATCACTTTAATGTGAAATGCAAATTTGTCTAACTCTAGGGGCTATTCCATTATTTTTTAATCAATATGAGTCTGAAAATTCCCAACTTGGTCAGAATGTCAATGCATGAAAATAAGATACTGGATTTTTTTGGAATTTCTCCTCGATGAGAAATGAATTTACTGAGTTAAGCAATGCAAACAAGGTGATCTAGAGTAAATTTATTTTAATGAATATCAGACACACATATTTCCCAGAATCAAAATTATCCTAAGTAGGTCTACATGATATGAATATAGAAAAATTAAATTTCCTAGAAAATGCTATGTGGTTGATCAATTAAAACCAATTACTTAGATCAGAAAAACTAATTATTTAGAGCACATTATGCATGCAAATGACATGAATTTTAGACCTGTCTTAAAGTACAATTACTTCTACCAAATGTCATTTTTTTGATAATGTTAGAGCTAAGATCAATTTAGTATGAATTTCCAACCACAAACAGGGAAAATCATTCATAATTTCACCTCAATAATTTTAGAAAATCAACTCTAGCTCATGAAATACTCATTAAATGCTCATAAGAAATAAAATTAATTGTACTACAACATGCAATTTTTACAAATAAAATATGTTGACAAATTAATGCTCAAATGCTGACTTAAATGTAGGGGTTCTTGTTGCAAACATGAAATTAAAAAAATGATAAGAAACGAAAACTAGAACGCAAAATGTGCTTATTTAATTTACTAGTAGAAGATGAGCTTTTAGGAAAATACTCCAGTGGAGGGCCACTTGTCAATAACTGAAGGATTGTGGACTTGGGGTGTGATTTAAGGTAATGGAGGGGATCCTTTCTACTTGCTCTTCACACGAAGAACACATGATCTCTCCTCAGTTTGTCTTCTCTAGCTTCGAGAGAATCTTGCTGCTCGTAGGGGAATGAGGATCTCACAGAGGCTGCTATGCATGGTAGTGGGGTTACACGTGGCAGCTCCTGAGGCTATAACGTGTCACCTCCACAAATTCAAAAAATAAAATCAAAGAAAAATTTAAATAAAGTAGAAAATAATGTCAAATAAAAAAGTGTTCGTCATGAAAGTTCATATCAATGAGACCTACAACTTTCACGAATGAACCAAAATCAAAAGATGTCAGATGTACAAAGTGAAAATTTTGGTGGTATTCTATGTACATGAAATACCGTATTTTCAATGTTTTATTATTATTTTTAATTAAGGAAAAATTCAAAATAATCTCAAATGAGTTATAAAAGAAATATTTACAAATTAGTCTCACTTTTGGTATTTTTAGTAATTAAGAAAATAAAGAAATAAAGGAAATGGGACCTATTATACAGATCATATATACATACTGACAATGGTTCATTTTCTTTTATTTCTATTTTATTTAGATTTGGATTTTTTAGTCGGTGATAAATTCAACCATGGAAAAAATTTAGCGAGCTATTAGGTGCTGAAAATTTTCTTAAAGACTGGCCTGAATTATTACGACTAGTTGGATCCACTTTCAACCAATATGGGTGTAAGTATGGATCGTAAAACGACTACCCGTGTTACTTAAGGATGGAGCCTTACACATTCTCCTTTAAACCACTCACTCTGCTAAGGAAATCTGGATCCTTTACTGGCTACCCATATATCCTCACTGAGAAGTAGCTAATCATTTTTATAAAATCACAATATGAAATCCATAATTGGGCTCTAGCCTTAAGTGTCGTCTCTCGCTCACTCAAACAAAGAAATGAATCCAAGGTTGAGGTTGCTCTCCTGTAAAAATGCTTGATTTTGTGGGTTAACTAAAGTTGGCCTTATTTAGAAGTCCCAATTTTAATTAAGTGATCACTGGAAAATTTAAGGTGAGCAGAAATACACATCTACCATTCAGTCCCAATTTCCTTTAAAATTTACATGACAAAACAAGAGGCAGAAATTCAGAAAAAGCCGATGCACGCGAAACAATGATGTATGCTAAGGTAGAAGACTTATAGTTGTTCCTCACAATCTCCATGTGGGATGCAATACAAGAATTGAAAATTATTCTAAATGGATGCAAGTCGACAAAACCACACCTAACAGAAAGTTATATTAGCTGTGAAGAATTGAGCTAAAATCTTAACTAAGTTGAACTATCTAATGTGCGTCTCAATTAAAGTGAAGTGTGGTTCTAGGTTCTACGAGCACAGAAAATAATCCTAGAAGCTCTAATAGTCGTATGTGCATGTCTAACCTATGAGTCACTGAAGTCGGGCCCTACCCTCACCAAAGAGTGAAACAAACCATGACACACCACAAAAAGGTTTGAGGTCTTTTTTACACACACGAGAGTCCAAACGTACACTACTGTAAATTAATTAAAAAAATTAAAATTTTAGAAAAATAATCCTCGACTCTATGCTCTCTCACGACTCAACTCGATCTTAATTTTAATACGACTTGGTGACCGGTGAAGATGTGTCGGTTTCAAGTGAACTGCTCCACAAGCATCGGGTACCTCGTACGAAAAATAAGAGATATGTAAGAGAGTGACAAAAATTAATAAAAAATAAAGATAGATAATAAATGCTGAAAAATAAATGGAAAATGTACGATGGCACGAGGCTCAGACTACCGAATGCAATAAAAATAAAGCATTAAGTTTTTAGACAAAATCTAAGCCATTTTCCTCCCCGGCAACGACGCCATCTGATGAGACCAAGAATCCTACTTTAATTTGAGTGAACTATTAAGCATTTGAATTTGTCGTTTCGTTATAGGTGGGTATTCAGAATCGATCAGGAAATAACCACAATAAATTCATTCAATTTTAAGTAGAGTGATTTTATACTTGTTTTACTTGGGCAAGTCCCAAGGGCAAACTCAAGGAGGTAAAGGAACAATGTAGAATCATGTCTATCAAAGTTTGTGCGCTATTTTCGAGGCGGAATGTTTTTGGTATTTTTAATGCTAGTTGAGGATGCAAATGTAAATGAGGCCAATTTTAGGGACAAAAATACGATTTTCAATCAAACGATGTCCAAAGATTACGAATTTGGTCGAAATTGTCAAATATGATGACATAAATGCAGTGTAGTTTTTTTTGGAATTTTTGAATGCAAGATAAATATTTTATGAATTTATGAATACAAATAAAGTGATTAAGAGATAAAATTATCCAAGATCTATCACTAGGTACTGATCTCAGAAAAATCCTAAATCTGAAAAATACTAGACTTAATACCTATTAAAAATTAAAGATTGAAGTATGAAAAATGATCTCTATAAGGCAAACCATGCATGTAAATACAATTCTTTTTGGGCATGATGTTAAATACAATTGATTCTACGAATTGTGAATCTTCAGTAATTTTTCAAGTAGTGGTTAATTAATTATAATTTCCAAGCACAGATTGGGTAAAATATGCAATTTAGCACAAGATTATTAATTGTTAAAAAATAATAATAGATAAAAATCCAACAATTATGACATAATGTAGAGAATTAATTGAAAAACACAATGCTATTTTTGAAGAATAAAAACAATATCATGTTTAGGTGTAAAATAAAGGGATAACACAAGGGTCTTATGCAAAACTGCAATAAGTGAATAATACAGAAAACATAGAGCAAGGACTAAACTGTAATTACCTAAACTCCTAGGGGAGTTCTGCAAAATTCCCAACAGTCACATGACGAGCACATGACCCCTAGAGAGGTGGGGACAGATGCTAATAGTGTGATCTGCGAGGTGCTCCAGAACAAAACTTCCCCTAGCTCATGTGTCGACCACGTGAGGGGATAGCTCTAGAATAATAGAGAACTCCGGGGGGGGGGGGGATGGCTCTGCAAATAGTTCCCACTCACGTGACAATCACGTGGAGGGTGTGTTCCTTGCTAACATTTCCTCCTCACATGTCACGCACGTGGGAGGACCTCAGGATACCCAACGCCTGGTGGTTCGCTGCCGGTGAGATGAAGACTTCTACGATGGAGATAGCAGAGGGAGTGTAGCTCCGGTGGCCGATAAACGTTCGACAAAAGTCGGAGAAGCAGATCCAATAACTGGATGATGATGACGTAAAGTCCTCTAGCGAAGGTGATATTGATGGTCGAGGCGGTAGGAGGCAACTTTGGTGGCTGGCGGAGGAGCAGACTTGGTGGATGAAGTCAGAGATGGAGCTGTATCACGAGCGAAGTAACAGGGGGGAGGCTGCTCCTATCGAAGAAGCGCAACTGTTGAGTGGAGAACGAGCAGGGGATGAAGGTGATTAGCGGTGGTAGAAGGTGATGGATGTACATTGGCTCAACGTCGTGTTCGTCGGAGCAAGGGAGTCACGTGGCTTGGACGTGCTACAATGAACCATGTAGGGTTTAGATCTCACCGGTGGGAAGGTCTGACGGTATTATCATCATCGTGAGCTACTTTTGTAGGGGCATGCTGCGGATGCCCGTTGAGGTGGCTAGTCGATGTTATTTTATAGGGGATGAGAGGGGCTCGACATGGCAAGAGATGGCGGCGATTTGATTTGAGTGAGGTGGGGATGTGATTAGGAAGTACATCGGGAAGGCGGTCACAAGGATTGGCAGGGGATGCGTGATGGCAGTTCGGAGATGGAAATCATGATATGATGGAGGATTGCAGATATTTCATGGTGGCACGACGAAATTGGAGAGATGGTGGAGAAAATCATGGAGCGGTGGTGGCGGCGCCTGCTCCTGATTGGGAAAGTAGGGGAAGGAGGAAAAGAAGCAGCGATTGTTCGATCGGCTGAGATCGGACGTCCAAGATGCTACCACATGTCAGCAATTTATTATTTTTATTTTTTTAAAACGAAATTGAATATATAAAAGGGCCAAAAATGGGTGACATGTGACGGCTCCAGGAGCAGCCACGTGTCAGCCCCAGAAAATTCGGAAAATTAAATACAAAGATAATTAAAAAAGAAATAACAAATGACCTCGGATTGAAAAATTTATTTCATAAAAGTTGTTCTCTCGAGCGATCTACAACTTTCATGAAGAAACCAAAACCAAATCGATCATTTGTACAAAGTGATATATTTGGGGTATCCCATGTACATAGGATACCTTGATTTTTGAGTTTTATAATTTTTTTTATTTTAAACCAGATAAAAAATTCGAAAAATATGATAAAATCAGATATAAATATTCCCACATTAGTCTATTTTTTGTATTTTTATTAGGTAAGAAGAATAAGAAATAAAATAAAATGTAAAACAACAACTTTTGTATAGACAGTTAGTGAAGATTCAGACTCTGTTAATTTCTTTGATTTCAAGCTCAGTTTGGATTTGAGTTTTTGTGTATTTTAATAAAACATTTGTTGAAGAAGATAAATGAAAGAGAAATAAATTAAAATGAGTTAATTATGTACATAAAATAATAGGTCAAAAACCAAAAATACAAAATGCGCAAAAGAGGACCAAAACCCAACTTTCACATATGAGCTCTGATTCACTTGAACTTGGTCTTGTTTTGAAGGTAATTGAATGTACATTAGTTCAAAAGTATCTAGGATCAAATTGGACACTGTATGAGGAAGATATCGATGTTTTAGTCTGACAATCCTATAATTAGGGTTTGGGTTTTTGGTCCACTTATTTCTGTTAGTGATTTTTTGTATAGTTAATTTGTTCTTGTCAGTCTTATGTATACAATGAAGGTGGTTTCAGGTCATTTGGAATTAGCATGAATTAGTTTAAAATAAGAGAAGTTAGGCTATTTTACAGGTCAATTTGGTTGAGTTTTTTTGGCTTCTTATTTTATGCAATAATAAATGATAAAATACAATTACTATTAATACATGGATGAATGCTATTTATGCAATATAAATGAATAAATGCCAATTAATTTCGGGGATTTGAGCTTAATTAGTCAATTTTAGCGTGATGAATATGAGATTTATCAAATATCTAAAGGGTTAAAATGAGGACTCAACTGCACCATCAAGTGATCATCAAGAAAGGATCTCTATCCTGGGTATTTGATGGCAATCCTTACTCTGAAGGTTGACATCTATACTGCCTCTTGATCTATGTCCTCCACATCAGAATAGGGATTCGTAGGTGTCCAATAAGCTAGGTCAGAGAGTTGACGTAGCAATATCGAGATAAGCAAGACCTATATCGTATGTTGTCATGATACATGCATGCATTCTCTGACTGGAGACATATATATCACTATATATCTGAGTTGTACATTTGACAGACCATTAGGTTGATGACCTGATCAAGGTCTATACACCGATGTGCTAATATGCATACAAGGACATATGATTAGTACGATCTCTCAAAAGTATCATACAGGTTCACTATTGAACTGGAGATACTATCTCACTCATGAGATATTGGGATAAACCAAATTCCAATGTTGATCGTATTATTTTTGAAACGAGATAGGATTTGAAGGTACGATATATGCTTTTGGAAAGTATATGATCTATACCAACTTCCAATGATCAAATGAGAAACTTACCGACAAAACCATGAAGGAGACATTCCAAAACAGGGTCAGAATCATGTTTAATCATAGTCTTCCAGTATGCAAGATGTATGGGTATTTGGAATACTCAAGGGTGATGTGATCTTAAACGACTATATACAATGACACTTCCATTCTGAGGGAGTGATAAAATATGTTTGGATTTTAATGACTACATTAATTAAACTAGTTATCTAATCTTAGTCCAAATGTTGGATATTGATCTGAATTGGATTCAGATAAAATAAGAAGATTGGGTACTTTGTCTAATATGAGCAGACATATTTGAGAGTTTTTTAGATCTAGATATGTGATTAAATCTCATTATTCAAGTCAATACACATGGATATACCATTACCCTTATCCTATCTTCAAGTATCCGTGGAGAAGGCACACTATCCTTGAAGGAGTTTGGGGAATGTTCCTAAAGTAATAAATATGAGAATTGGGACTACTAAGTGATGATTTAATCACTTAAGGAAGATTTCAACTTAGGATGATTAAATTGGATTTAATTATCCTAGATAATATTATTTTGGATAGTGTTATCCACGATTGTCCAAGAATAATGGGATAAGATTCATATTATATGCGAAGAGGATATATAGATAATTAAATTGGATTTAATTATCTCGGATAAGATTAATCAGGGTAGCGCTATCCAAAATAATCATGTATTGCATGGATAAGAACCACGATATCCAATTTAAACTTGATTGTAAACATGATTCATAAATTAATGTTAATGTGGATTGGATTCACATTATATAATATGATTTACATTTAGTTTTGGACTGTCAATATGATTCAAATTTATCAATGATCTATTTACAATTATCAAAAAAATATAAAATTATTTATTGATAATTAAAATTCGAAATAAATTAATAAACAAATAATTTTATGGGTTGTTGAAATATTGCAACTATTATAATATAAAAGAAAAATAAAAAGGAGTCTCCTATTTATTTTTCTTTTATTAATTTTTTGTTAATTAATTTATTGAAAGAATTAAATGGATATTAAATAAATAATTATTATCAACTCTAATCCTAAAATTGGTAATGATCTCCTTTAATTCTGTCCATTGATTTAATAGGATTGCAATCCTAGCGATTCGAAAAAGTATATAAGAAGAGGAAGATCCTACCTTTCTCACACAATTAGTTTCAGGAGCAACAAATCTCTCATCTTTCTCTCTTTCTCTACAATGTATGTCCCTTCATCGGATAATTCCCTTAATGTTGGATATTCTTTATTGTCTAACAAGGTCGTTCCCTTATAGGGATGATACCCTTAATGGTGGATAACCTTGTTGTTATGCCATCAGATAGATTTAATAAATCTAATGTATAGTTTCTTCATCTTTGGTCATTCAGGATCATGATGAAGAATGATGATTTCGTATGACAAAATCAGGATCAAGGAATCCAATTTGTCTCGTTGGATTGCATGAAGTGCGTGGTTCACACTACAAGAATAATTGGTTCTAGCCACGAAATTGTAGCATCGAAATGTTGAGGCTACAATTTATTTCGTAGGTACAACCAATACAAATCTCACTCCCAATATTTCGTAGCCACACATAAAACATAAGTTACAAAAATATAATATGAGATCTCGACGGGAGTATCTTGTATATTTACCCAAATATAGAAACAAGAAAAATCATCGTACCCCATGCCCGTCCCATAAAAAGAACCATAATTCTCAGCTGTCTCTATTTTCTCTCTCAAATAACATCTCCAATCTCGTGACGATGGGGATCAGTAGCCCTAGCGATGGTGGTGGCGGCGGCGACGACATTGGTAGAGGCAGCAGGAAACATCAGAGGGCGAGCATTGTGGATGGCACTGGCATTGGCAGTGGTGGCGATGGTGCTAGTAGAGGATGAGGACAATGGTTGAGGACAAAGGTGGAAGATGGCGTTAGGTTTAATGTCGATGACGAATCTAGTGCTTGTGGTGGCATAGACGGTGGTGGAGGTCGATGATAATGGAGAAGGGTAAGGGATGTCATTGGCAATGGAGACGACAACAACGATAGCACTGGACAAGGCTGAGGACAATGGTAGAAGTTGACGGCGGGAAATGTCATTAGCGTCGGTGGTGGCTCTAGTGGTGTTGGTGGTGGTGACACTGGCTTTTGCATAAGTGCATGCTCTAGCGCTGGCGGTGGCTTTGAGGATGGTGGATGTATAAGACAATGGTGGAGGCGGAGAGTATGGGATGGCCCATGCGATGGCAGTGACGACGATGGCAACATTGGTGAATGTTGAGAACAATTGCTAAGGGAGAGGATGTGAGATGGCATTAGTGGTGGTTGCGCGAGCTGTGTTGGTGGAGGTGGCTCTGGCATTGGTTATGATGGCGATGATGGCTTTGGTGAGAGTGGTGGTGGCCCAACTTGAGGACAATGGCCTAGAGGATGGAGTTGGATGGCATTAGAGGTAGTACCAGTAAAGGCATTGGCGGAGTCCAAGGAAAATGGAAGAGGAAGATGGTGGGGGATGGTGATCAATGGCCTGAGGATGATCATGAACATCAATAGAAGGATTCTGAATGTTATGGGAGGTCAGCGGATCATGATGGCTGTAATGATTGACGTAGAGCAGGGGCATTAGGCGATGGATGGAGCACAAAAACAGGTGGTCGTAGAGGTAAAAAGCTAATAACTTATAGTTGCTTTAAACTTTTAATGTACTACCCATTCCAAAATCCACTCGCTTCAAGATGTATTATAAAATTTTATTTCAAATCTGTTACACCATTGCCATCTATTCACTCATGTACTTTCATATCCACTTACATCATCACAAACATCTCATTATAATCACTCCATTTCACTTGTGTATTTATTTGCTGCAGGTGTTTGGGCCGCATACTTGATTTATATTTAACAGAGGTTTATCTTGTTTATAAACATTTGTATTGAACTGAGAGATCAAAATTGGCATTCTATATTTTTTCTGAAATTTGATGTGAAGTGCCTTATTTTGACGTGTTCTGTATGTCTTACGAGGAAAGAATTAGATCTTAGGCTCTGACATTTATATGTGAAGTAGACCGAAGTGTTGAGCTGGGATTGTGTTAATGAATGGTAGATTTGTGGCTTGGGAGAATCATTATGACTTGTTTACATTTACATACCCTCTGTGCATAGTTGGTTTATCCCAAGATATTTGAATTGCTTTCTTGATGTGAGATTTGGTTCATAAAGAACTGAGGGAAACCTTTGAACTTGCATGTACTCTCAACACATGGGAGATTTTAAATGTGGTATTTTGCTATTTGTAATTTCTCTTCTAGTCCATAATAAAGAAGAAGCTGAAAAATTTTAATAGGTTGATTTTCATTTGGATGGACATTCAAATGCCTTCAATTTCAGTATTGAAATTGTCCATGATCACCACAAAACAAAAGAGTAGAGTAAAGCTAATAAGGACGATTCATGAAAAGAAATCAGATATTTTAAAAGAGAAACTTTTGAAGGACTTTCTGAGACTCACTTTGTAAATATCATTAGAGAATGGGCTACAGATGAATCTAATGTATGTGTTTATTTTGTTATTTTATTAATGCTCTATTTTTATATTGTTTCTCACTTTGTACTTTCCTATACCTTGGTGTTGTGATTTTACCTTATAAATTCCATGTCATTGTCTGAAATTTGTTATATTTTTCTGTAATTATTCACTATGTTTTTGTTGATGTTAACTTGTTAGTCTATCTTTTTTGGTTTTCTGTTCTTAGTGTTGTTATTTTCTTTTGGTTATTGTTTTTTTATCCATTTTTTTTGAACATTTTCCACGGAATGTCATATCATAATAGATTATCTTTTACCATGAACATTAGCATTTGCACCATTTTGTGCAAATTTTGTCCTTTTAGATGAATCTTATTTTTATATGTTATTTGAGATTCTATTTGTATTTTTAAGTTGACTTCTTCTTATTATTATTATATATTGTAATTAAAGCTACTACTTTATTTATAGTATAATAGTTTTACAATTACAATTAACTCATGCTCCATGCAAAGACTGATTAATAAAATGAATTGCATATGGAATATCTTGCATCATATATAAGAAAGGTGTCCGTTAGCTATTAACATCATGCTTTTGTAAATTTTCATTGTAACAATCATGTGTTTAATTTTTATTAGATATCTTTTATCTCTTAATTTCTTTTAGGAAAAGGAAAATCCAAGAAGGTATGCATTTTAATGCATTTTTTAACGAAATGAATATATCATTTTGACCCTCCTTAGAAGGTATGTATTTTTTTAATAAATGGATAATTTCAAGAAATTGTCAAGGAATTAAAAAGAGTTGTTGCTTTACAGGGTACGGTAATTCAAGAGGTAAAAGCATATGTGCAGCCACAAAGTCATTTGATACAAAATGCTAGACAACATGTTGGATTGGCATATCCTTTCTGGTATCCTCAGGTAGGAATTTTTAAATTCTATTGTCTTTATAATAAGTCATTTGTAATGGACATTAATTTTACAATGCACTATATGTTTACAGGGGCACTTTCAAAATCAACCTTATGTAAGTTAACTAGAACGACACCAATAAATCTTCAAGTAAATTTTAAATATTTTAAAATATTGAATGTTATGTTGATATGTTATTTATTTACTAAATTATTGTTTTTTGCCTTGTAGGGAGGTCAATCCATCAATGATCAGTCTAAAAATGCATTGAATTCAAGACAATCGTAATATTTTTGTGTAAGGTGTCAATATTTAGTATTATTTTTTTATTTGTAATAATTTTAAACTATTTTTATTATTTTTATCTTGTTATAGGATAGAAATCAAAGTGCATTTGTATCTCGAATCCGAAAGTAGAATGCTGGATGTGGTTTTTTTATCTTAACCATGTAATCTCTCAAATTATCACAAGTGGAAAATGTGCATAGGGTTTATATGCATATTCGATCATATGACGTTGCTGCTTTCTTGAAGTGTCGATGTATATGCTCGATGAGATCAAACGGGCTGCATAGGGTGCATAATCGATCATATGTATACATTCAGGACCGTTTTACTGTAAGAACAAGTGTCAATCATGATATTATCACCCAAATTTATGGACTCCATTACATCCACCTTTACGACAAGAATTTATTGACTTCATTCAACAATATTAAACTCTTCATGTTGGCGCTAACACATTATTTGCTTACAAATCTTCCTTTATGAACCCGATGACACTCAAGCGTAATGCTGACCTTCATTACAGTCAGTAATCATGTACTCTTGTCCTTCTACAATTGAAGCCTATCATGTTGCAAGTATAATGTATACCTTCATAAAAAGGTCTATGTCTGGGTCAGGCCTGCATTCTTCCTTTTGTCTATATTCTCCATAATATCTTAAGATACTTGTTCTTGCTTTAATTTGATAGTGTAACATGTATGATTTAATGAACTAAAGGTCATTGGAACTTGGAAGTATATGATTTAATGACATAAAGTTACAGAGTAAATGAAATCCTGTGTCAACTGTTACTACATAATTAGCACATAAGTCTAATGGTCGACATGTACCAGAATGATTGATAAACATTAACACCAATTCTTAGCAGATGGCAGTAAAAAAAGGAGAAAAGGAGGCGACCTTGAAAGATCGCATCCAGTGGGCTTCCACCTATACTTCAAGTAGAGATTGGGGGGCCTCTCGAACCTCTGGCAGTCGAACTTCGGATCTATGGAGGGGCAGCTGGAAGAATCGTAGAGAAGATAGAATACATATTAGATCCAAGTCCATAATCCTTTGAAATAATTAACAAATCAACAATGAAAAATTAAAGATCCACCATAAACTGCAAAATTAAAATGCTTATATATATATGCTTATACTTGAACAAATCAACAATGAATCATAGAGGAACGTATCATTTTCTAAATGAAAAAGGAATGTTAGTTTATTGTAATTGAACTACGGTCAAAATAATACAAAATGATGTGGAATGATGCTTAGAAGCTACAATCATTGGCAACAAACAAACTTGGATCGGTTCTCTACATAAAGTTATTGGTTAAAGTTGGCTTCTATCCTAAATTTAATAAGTCTTTGGCATCAGACAAAGCTCAAAAATAACAATGAGTGTACATTGGTATGAGATCAATCCACGGTGCGACATTCCTCTCGAACTGGAGAGGGGAAAAGATAATGTTCGTGGGGAACTCCATCAACTACAACCAGTGGCAGTCCCTGAGTTGCATGCTTCATTCTTCACTTCCCACCTCCAGGACCTCTTTCTCTCTCTCCACTCTCACTTTCAAGGTGGGTATAGATTATAACATTCCTTTTCATTTAATCCAGATTCTCATAATTTACACCTGTTAAATAGGATCAACCATGCATATATTAAACAGTAATCATACAGATTCCAATGGATTGACAGATCAATATTACAGATTATTAAGATTAATAACGTGCAAATCCAATCCATTATCCGATTACAATAAGCAAACATGAACCGATTAACCAAACGAAAATAAATAAACGGGCGTGATCCAGATAAGGGTAAGCAATAAAAAAATTGCAACAGGAAAATGAATAAAAAGATTAGATCAGAGATCACCGAAGCGTCCATGAAATGGACTGTCCTTAGAGAGGATTTTACCCCCACAATACCGGTGCGTAGGGTACTGGCGATCCGCTCCCAGGATACGACGGTTCACGGTCTTCGTCCGCGCACACCGACGAGACCGTCCTCAAAAGCACCTCCGAGAACTTGCAGCTGAGAAGAAACATGGTCGCAGGTGAAAGAGAGAGAGAGAGAGAGAGAGAGAGAGAGAGAACAAGAGGGACGGTGAGTTTTTCTTGCGAGTGTAGAAAAGCGACGTCGGGCGGGGGTATAAAAAGAAGAGCTCGTGTGCCCTAACGCGCAGTCCCTTCGGTTTCCGAAAATGCCCCTCAACGGTGGTGTCCTTTCGGATTCCAAAACTGCGGCTATGTCGAGCCGTTTGGATCAAGTCCGATTCCCAATGTGATCGAAATTAAATTAATCTACCTGATTAATTTAATCGATCAGCCAAATGAAACCCGTATGAAAAGTATCGAGATCCGAGATCCGAATTGACTCTCCCGAGCATGAGCCCGAGCCGGTGCCGGATCCGGAGACGGAGTGAAGCGCGCGCGCGCGTGTGGTCCTCCATTCTACCTCTCTACTATTGCTACAAGAGCTTGGGGTGTGGACTCATATATAAGTCCACCAAAAGTTTAGATCTCTAAGGTACAGTACTAAACTTCAACCCCAACTCATCCATGTTTCAAATTTGGGAATTTCCAACTTTCCCTCCAAACCATTTGGTTTCCAAATTAAAACCAAATTAATTCCAATTGTAATTACATAGGTTTTCCAATTAAAACCTAAATACAATTTTTAATACAACAATCTCCCACGACTTTACCAATTTGAAAAAAAGAGATTCAAAAAGATTTAAGAGACTTCTTTCGGCTGCCCACACTTTGCTTTCAGTAAAGGTACCTTCCGGCTTGAACCTCTACCTGAGTTTACTACTTTCACTTTAACAGGAACGAAGTGAACTACGTCTTGAACATCAGACCTTAATGTTAAAGTATACGGTAGAAACAACAAAGCGTTGTTCTTGGTGCAATCTTCAGGGTTGGTGCTCTTAAAGGCCATGCACCCTTATCCTGTTTCATGAGTGTATCCAGGAAAGATCATCTTCCTTTAACTGCGGCCCATAGTAACACTCACATAGGTGGCGTTCTCCAAGGACGCACTGCTAACATCCTGCCCAAAGGCTTGAACCCATTCAGAGCCTACGCTCTTCCTAAACTTGCAGTTTAAATGGCACTCAAGCTTCCAGGGATAAGACACTCATGCTTACGCATTAAAATTAGAGTGCCAATCAGTTCTCCAAACAGCTTGTTATTACCACATTGAACCTACTTTGTGGGATCTCCACTCAGATAGGTTGGGTTGCTACTGCTGAGGAACTCCCAATGGGTCTCAGTCCCATCCCAAGCCTAGACTTTAGGACTAAAGATCTATCAAGTCCCTTAGTCAACGGACCTGCCGTGTTGTCTTTGGATCCAACAAAATCCACAGCCAATACTCCTCGAGACACCAAATCCCTTAACGTCTTAAGTCTGATTTGTATGTGTCTCCTTGTTTTCTGATTGAACTTTGAACTCTTGATCTTGGCAATTGTGGTCATATTATCACAATGTACCGAGATCGCAGGAACATGCTAACCTACCATGGGAATTTCACACAGAAGTTCCCTTAGCCATTCAGCTTGAATTCCAGTAGTGTCCAAAGCACACAGCTCGGCCTCAAAAGTAGATCGAGTTAGAATGGTCTGCTTTACAGACCTCCAGGAGACTGCACCGCCTCCAAGGGTAAATACATACCCTGTAACACCATTACTCCCAGACTCCTCTATTTTCCCTATCTAGCTTGCATCACTGTATGCTTCTAGTACAGAAGGATGTCTACCATAATGTAAACTAAGGGAAATAGTTCCCTTCAAGTACTTCAGTACTCGATCCAGAGCCTCCCAGTGAGTATGGTCAGGACAGCTAGTGTATCTACTCAGATTTGCAACCGAGAATGAATATCAGGTGTCGTGCAATTTGCAAGATACATTAAACTTCCTATCACTTGTGAATACCTTAGCTGAGCTACAGGTAGTCCACTTTTATTCTTAAACAACGTTTTGGATGAATCAAAAGGAGTGCTTATAACTTTGCAATCTTGATATCCAAATTTCTCAAGTACCTTCTCAACATAGTGAGATTGAGAAATTACGATCCCATCAACTGACCTTGTCAGTTTGAGACCCAAGATCACATCAGCAACACCCATGTCCTTCATCTCAAACTTGCTACTTAAGAATGCCTTAGTCTCACTAATAATCCTCATATGCGATCCGAACAACAATATGTCATCAACATATAGGTACAAGACAATACACTCATCAACTTTCACCTTGGAATAGACACACTTATCGGATTCATGAACCTTAAAGCCACATGACAAAATAGTCTTGTCAAATTTTTCATGCCACTACTTTGGTGCTTGTTTCAATCTGTAAAGGGATTTGACAAGCTTGCAAACCTTTCCCTCATTCCCTGGAGTCACAAGCCCATCAGGTTGATCCATATAGATCTCTTCCTCAAGATCGCCATGCAAGAAGGCGGTCTTCACATCCATCTAGTGGATAGAGAGATCGTATACAGATGCCAATGCTATGAGCATCCGGATTGTGGTCATCCTAGTCACAGGGGAATAAGTATCAAAGTAATCGATACCTTACTTTTGCCTAAAGCCCTTGGCAACTAATCTGGCTTTATACTTTTCAGTTGATCCGTCAGGTCTAAGCTTTCTCTTAAAAACCCACTTGCACCCAATGGTAGAGCACCCTTTGGGTAAATCAACCAACTCTCAAGTTCCATTAGCCATAATGGAATCCATCTCAGATTTGATGACTTCCTTCCATTGTTTTGCTTCAGATGAAGCCATGGCTTCCTTGTAACTTGGTGGATCACCCTCGATCTGGTAGACAACGAAGTCGCTACCCAGATCCTTGGCTATCCGAGGTCTTTTACTCCTCCTTGGCTCAATCTCTTCAGAAAGATCATTGGGTTCAAGTTGAGTCTCAACCCCCACATTCGTTGTCCTTTCCACTTGATCTGGATTAGATCCTGATGTAGAGGCACCCTCAATGGTTAGATTCTGAGGAATCCCAATCTTCAACGGGAAGACATCCTCAAAGAAGGTAGCATCACGGAGTTCAAAAATAGTGTTGACATCTATACCCGGTATCTCGGACTGAATTACCAAGAACCTATATGCATAGCTATTTTCCAAGTAACCTAAGAAGACTGCATCAACAGTTTTAGGATCAAGTTTCTTTTTCTTGTGTTCTGGGACTAAAACCTTAGCGAGACAGCCCCACACTTTGAGATATCTTAAACTCGGTTTCCTATTTCTTCGAAGTTCAAAGGGATACTTTTATACATCAAATAAAGAAACTTGATCTGGATTAGGTATAGGTATAGTCTCAACCCCCACATTCGTTGTCCTTTCCACTTGATCTGGATTAGATCCTGATGTAGAGGCGCCCTCAATGGTTAGATTCTGAGGAATCCCAATCTTCAACGGGAAGACATCCTCAAAGAAGGTAGCATCACGGAGTTCAACAATAGTGTTGACATCTATACCCGGTATCTCGGACTGAATTACCAAGAACCTATATGCATAGCTATTTTCCAAGTAACCTAAGAAGATTGCATCAACAGTTTTAGGATCAAGTTTCTTTTTCTTGTGTTCTGGGACTAAAACCTTAGCGAGACAACCCCACACTTTGAGATATCTTAAACTCGGTTTCCTATTTCTTCGAAGTTCAAAGGGATACTTTTCCATATGTCTTGGAGGCACCCTATTTAGAATATGGTAAGCTATATTCAAGGCTTCTCCCCACATATAGGTTGTAAGTCCAAAACTTTGTAAGCTATTTTTCCGTTCTTCTATCCCATTTGATTGCGGTGAATATGGGGCCTTAACTTCATGAACTATGCCAAACAATTTGCATTGTTCATCAAATAAGTTAGAGGTATATTCACCTCCTCTATCTGACCTAAGGCGTTTAAGCACTTTCCCTGTTTGTGTCTCAACCTCATTCTTAAATAAAAGAAATTTCTCTAAGGCTTCATCCTTGGTTTTCATTAGATATACATAGCAGTATCTACTGCCATCATCTATAAAGGTGATAAAGTATTTCTTATTGTCTCGAGTCAACACACCATTAAACTCACAGATATCTGTGTGCACTAGATCCAAGATCTCACTATCTCTAGAGACAGACTGTCTTAGCTTGCACATAGATTTCACATTTTTGAGTTTTATTAATAATGTCTTTAGGGATCAACTCTAAATTCATCATCCTTTTAATTGAATTTAAGTTTACATGTCCCAATCTACCATGCCACAGATCACAAAATTCTAGATTATTCACTACATGAGACACAGAATTAGAAAATTCAGAACTCAAAATGTTCACTTCATTTATGTTTACTGAATCACAACTAATTCTAAATAACAAATCAAAATCAGCCAAATAGCCTTTTCCATTAAAAATGCCATGTCTCATAATGACAACTTTATTAAATTTAAAGTTTAACTCAAAATCATTTCTAACTAAGATAGAGCCAGATAAAACATTCTTCTTGATGTCAGGAGCATGCAGCACCCTGTGCAACGTCCATACACGTCCAGAAGAGAACCTCAAGTTGACTTGTCCCGACCCTAGCACCCTGGCTGCAGAATCGTTCCCCATCTTCACAGTCCCACCACTGCAGGTCTGATAAGAAGAAAACAAGGTTCTGTCAGAACAGATATTTACATTGGCTCTCGTATCCACAAGCCACTCATTGGGATCAAGGATATGGAATAGTTCAGGTTTTACAGAGACATACCCCTCGCTAGCCCCGAGTCCCATAGTGATCATATTCACTTGTGGACTCCCGTCTGCAGTCTTAGGTTGAGCCTTCAAGGACGGATAATCCTTCTTCCAATGGCCAACTTGATTACAGTGCCATCAGGGTTTATTCTTTGCCTTTTTCTGGATCTTGCCCTTTAGTTTCATTTTATTGTTATTAGGACCCTTTCCCTTCTTATCCTTGCCCTTCGAGGTCATAAAATTGACCTTAGCTTGAATATCGACAGGAAGCACATGTTTTTGTTTCCTGTGTTCTTCCTCTATGGTAATTGCCACGATCAAGTCATCCATAGAAAATTTCCCTTTTCCGTGTTTCAGGATCATACCTAATCCAGATAAAGTAGGGGGAGATAAGGGCCAGATATAGTCAAAATACCTATACCTATTAATTCATTCTTTATTCATTTTGGGGCATATTTTTGGTTCCACTTTTTATACATCAAATAAAGAAACTTTGTATATGAAAGTTGTAGATAATTAAATATAGAAAAATACAAAATTTATTTCACAAAAAAATAATACACAGATAAAAAGTTATGGTCTAAATAAAAATCCAGAATCCCAACTTCCCAGACCCGTATCTCACAACAGAAAACTCCAAATGCAGCAAACTCACCTTTAATTGTATATAGAATAAAATAATCTATTTAATGGCGGTCGTTTCGCATTTGGCGGAGCTACGGTTTGAAAGTTGAGTTTTGGATCCTCATTGTGTATTTGTACTGATTAAAATATTCAATTTATTCTTTATTCATTATTTTTGTATTATTAAACTTTTATAATCTTGTAAATATTACTTATAATAGTTATGCACATTAAAATCAGAATAAAAACCTAAATCAAATACAAAATAAAAGTACTTATATATTAGGTACATAGATACATTACATGTATCCATACCTATACAATACCTACTCTTATTTTATAAAATGTACAAAACATATCAGAAAAATAAAACAAAAATATATTTGTCTGCACAAGAGTATTTTATAATTTTATAAAATCAGAAACAAAAATAATAAAATTATAATACACAAAATAAAAATAAAAGACTAAAATATATATGTATTATACCTATAAGGGGTATAAAAGTAAACTTGTAAAAATATACCTCATAAAAATAACTAAAAATCATAATAAAATACTACATAAATTAATAAACATTTTTTATTTTATGACCATAATTTAATAAAATCATTTTTGTTTTTTATTGAATTTATAAATCTTTTTCAGGATGACCAACCAGGGGGCAGTCACAGTTGACCTCGGTCAACTGTCTGCCCTAGACCCTGTAGCTGCTGTCAGACCTCGGCTTGACCCACTCTTTGTCGATTTCTCTAGCCTCCATCTTGCACTTTTTGAGATCGAGCCCTTCATGACTTTTGTCTCTCGATTTGTGGTCTATCACGTACTTGCGTTTTTTGGGGGACAGAGTCATCGATTCGCCAGATCTGGCTCGATCTTTGGAGCACCTTGGTCATGGGGTCAAACCAAATATATGGCGCCCTCCTCTTTCCATTCGAATTCGAGTCCCTTCGGTCCACCCCTCACCGCTTCTCTTGAGCTCTGTGGCTTCGTGGAGGTAACAGCTCCACAGAGGACCCTTCAGCCAAGGCGTACGAGGTCGGAGGCGCCTCCATCACCTCCCGCAACACCGGCGGTTGAGGTACTCTTCCCTCCAGTGCACACCGTCGAGGAAGCCACTTCATCCCTTTATTTTTCGTTCTTTAGCTTAGCCTTAGTCATAGGAGCAAAAGCCCTCAAGAAATTTCTAGATCCATCGCGTGAATCACCCAATTTCATACCCTCGCCGAAGCGCAACTCCGGCCGAGCACCAACCCATCGCTTCGCGCTGCCTCTTCGCCTCCACGGGGTCCAGGCAATTTGCCCTGGACCCTCTCACCTTGTTTTGCAGGTCAAACGCAGTTGACTCGAGCCTGGGAGCTATTTTGGCTCTCGCCGGAGTTCGACCGAGCCTCCCAGCTCCGCCGCCCTCCAGCGAGCACCACGGCCCTCGTCGTGGTATTTTGACGCCCCCAGGAGGAAGAACTGACCTCCAGGAGCTCCCCTGTCCATTTTGAAGTCTCGAAGCCACCGGAGGACGGAGATCTTGGGCGGAGAAGCTCGCCCTCGTTGGCACTCTTCGTTGTTCTTGATCCCAGCCTCCGCACCGTTGGATCGTGGAGAAGCCCCAGATTGCACATCAGCCATCCGATCCTCCATCATCTTGACCGTCCGATCATTCGGGGAAGATCTGATCTTAGCCGTGCGTCGTCGAAGCGTCATCGACCGTCCGCAGCTCGCCACGTGGATAAGTGGCATCATCTACGCTGTTGGATCGTGCGCAAGGGGTATTTTGCTATTTTAACCCCGCGCATTTTGTATTTAACATTTAGTCCACAAACTTTCGTCTGTAGTGTAAAAGTTTTTGTAAAAATTGCATGTAAACCCTCGTACTTCTTTTATTTGCACTTAGGCCCCTTGCCACGTCACCTCACGTGCCTGTGCGCGTGAGGGGGTGGGCATTTTGTAGGGACCCCCTGGGGTTTAGTCATTTAACTTTAGTCCCAGTATTTTGTTTTCTAGTGTAAAACTTTTGGAGATTCTGCATGCGTGCCCTGGAAGATTTTGGATATTACAGTTAGGTCCTCTCTCACGCGCGTAACAGTCACGCGTAGGGTTTGGGGAAATTGCATCGATACCCTTCGGGGTTTTGTAATTGTTATTTAGTTTATTAAATGCAAGATTCAGTATAAAATTTTGGGGAAAAATTGCTTGTATGCCCTTGGACTTTCGGAAATTTGCATATATACCCCTGCCAGGCTGTTATATTTTTGTGAACTTGTCTTATTTATTTGGAGCCTCATTTTAAATCGAAAAATCCTAAAAAATTAAACTTAGCCTCCTGTTTACTTGCACTTGCACGCCATATTTTTAGTTTTTGATTTCATTGCATTTTCATATTTATTAAAAATCAAAAACATGAATTTTTCATATTGTTTGCATTAGAAAATCCATAAAAATTAGAAAAACATTTTGAAAAATTCCAAAAAAATTCCCCACTATCTATTTAATCATATCTTAGTGTCAGTCCAAAAATCACTAAAAATATCAAAAGAAAAACCTTAAAAATTTGAAAATACCTATAAACTTCAAAAAAATCCTAAAACATCATAGAAAAATCCAAAAATTGCAAACTCAAATCCTGTTTCTTACTTATTTTATTCTCTTTGTTTTAAAACTGATTTTGGAAAATTTTGATATCATTTGATATTTTTCTTTCCCATTTTTAGTACTAGCCAGTAGCTAATTCCCTATTTTGCTTTATTTCAGTGTTTCAAAATACCAAAAATATTTTGAAAAATACCAAAAAATCACAAAAATAGTAAAAAATTATAAAAATACAAAAAGATTTTATACCTGATTTTTTGAGCATTTTTGCATATTTTTATAAATAGTGTAGCACCTCTTTAATTACCTTGTTTATATATTCCAATATTGAAAAAAGAAAAAAAATATAAAATATAAAATCATAAAAATTAGAAAATTAAAAATCAGAATACGAAATTAAAAATTAAAAAAAATAAAAAATAAAAAATATAAAAAAACCCACAAAAACATTTGCTTGCTTTAGTGTGGACAACACCTCACATTCACTCCTACACATTAGTTTGATCTACCCTGTTTGCTCCCTGTGTTCGAACTCTCTGCATACTTGCTTGCTATATATATTTTGTGTAGAGTTAAAAATAAATTTTAACTCCACATTTATTTCTTATTGCTTGATCTATAGTGTGGGTTAATTGTTGATTAATTTCAGAGTTTGATTGGTCGATACTTCGACTGTGTTCCCGCCTTGTGTGGAACACAAGATCGATTGATTTTTGGAGTTATCAAATGGCGCCGTTGCCGGGGAGCAACAACGAGTAGTTCATCTTTTTGTCTGTTTGTGTTTGTTGTCTACCATTGCTTCATTTTATCTCTCTTGCATTTTTGATATATATTTATTGAGCTTTCTGACCACTCTTTTTCTTGTCTTCTTGCGAGGGACCGCGGAGCAAGGCGGATCGCTTAGGGGATCTGAAGCAACCACGTGAGGTAGAGCCGGCTTTTCTTTAGCCAAGCCGGCAGGAGAGAGCAGGAGGAGTGAGGGAGTGCTTAGCTTAGCTTGCATTTTATTTTGTGAGAGAGTGATTCATTATTTGTAATAATACAGGGACTTGGACACTCAGACTACCGGACCTAATTTCCGGGTGTTTGTTCACCCGGGGGCTCACCACGGTTTTTATCGCGTTTTTCCGATTGTCATTTTCGGTTTTGTTTTCATTTTCATTTCTTTTGTGGATTGAGCCTTTAGTTATAGGCCTTGCTTGTTCAATTATATTAGGTCCAAACACACTAATAATCTTTGCATGTACCTATAGCTCGTATTTGGACTTAGTTTAATTAAACAGTTAACTCATCTTCTTAGATCTGTCGCGCCGCGAGCCCTCCCAACCAAGCGCTACTCCTGAACTCGATGTGTCGAGAAGAGGAGGGGGGGGGGTCTAGACCAGACTCTTAGGATCGAGGATTGGTGATTAACTTGTGGTTCTTAACACTAGCAGTTTCCTATCTTAGGACGATTTCCGCATTGCATACCGGCATGTAGATTAGGTTTATAAATTTCTGCTTTGCATCCCGCATGGAGAGAGCTGGGATTCGCTGTAAGTCTTCTTACTTTGCATCCATCATTTAGGCACAAAGGTGAGATTTCCATCTTTATGTCGACTTGCACGGCTTTTCCGACTCTATTCTCCCTATGTTTTTGGACAAAGTAGGATCAAGAAAATACAAAAATCGTTAGGCGCTTGTTTGAATCAACTCAAAAGAAGCGATAACACCAAAAAATTAAAAAAGGGACTGCTAAGAAAACCTTGACCAAAAATAAAATCGGTAATTGGATTCATTGATTGGGGAGAGTAACACCCTCACTTGTTTTTAGGTTGCATGGGAAGGTCTCCTTCCAAGTGAGTTGAGTGCTTCGTAAGGATTAGAGCCCAAAACCCAGCTTGTGGCTGCCTTGTGTATCGCCTGGATTTCCGAAGTATTGGCACTTCTATCGTACGTGGACGAGTAGGGCTTGGTCAACATTGGTGACTCTCTATTGTATAGAGCATCGACCTAGTCCGAAGTATCGAGCCTAGGCCACGCCTTCATGGGGGTGTTTGTCTCATCGTCTCGCGTCCGAGTAGGTTCTTACATGCTCACGGGTGATTCCGTTGCGAGCGAGATTTGAAGTATCGGTTTCGCCTATTGGCTTTCTCTCTCTTATTCTGTGGCTGAGTAGGGATCCAGGAAGGGTTACAAGGACCTCAAAAAGCGCAAGCTACAGGTTACACAGGAGGAGGACAAGTACGGGATACTCTTCCGGCAGTACTCTCTCTCCTTTAGGCGTATTTCTCTAAGGATTCGTTATAAGATAAATTCCTGAATTCAAGCTAAAACTGACAAGATAAAAGCCGAACCTTCACGGCTTCATGTGTTGAGTTGGTGAACTTACCCCTGTTTTGTGTTTGATTGCTAGTTATCTTTAGGTCAAGATCAAAAACACAGCACAATTGTGCGCAATTTTCCCCCTCTTCCTCATTTCTCAAAGCCTTCCTCTTCTCAATAATCAAGATGATGGGACGGAGATCTCTTAGGCCAACCTTGTCGGCACCGCTATCCAGCACTCCTCCTCATTCATCTAGGACAACCTCGGAGAGTCCGCTCTCCGAGCCTGAGTTTACCTCCACCCTGTTCCCCCTCGACCACCCTTCTCATTCACCTTCTCTCAGTCCAATAGTTTCAGAATTCAGTGCATCACAGAGTTCAGGACAGTTGACAGCACCTGAGATGGCCTCTTTTGCTTTTTCAGAGAATCCCGAGATGGCTGACAGAGGCGGGCATCCTGATGATCACGAGAACCCTCCATACTTCATTGATCAAGCCGCCATCAATAATTCCTTGCTAGCATCCCTGGAGACTATGCAGAGGCAGATTCGTGACCAGGGTACCTTCATGGGTGACCTCATGCGAGAGATAGGACAGATGAGAGAAAACCGACCTGGGGGCGGTGGCGGCGGTGGAGGAGGAGATGGACCTGATGCAGGAGGAGGTGATCCAGATGTTGAGAGGCCGCCGCAGACCATCATGCGAGAATTGCACAATCCAGCAGCTTCCCTCACTCACCGTTGGATTCGACTTCCGCCTATCCATGGAGATTTCGAGCTTCGGCCCCATACCATTCAGCTCCTACCCAAATTCCATGGGTTGCCGACCGAAGAACCACACCTCCACCTCCAAGAATTTGAAATGATCTGCAGCACAATCCATGATAGGCTGATAACCGAGGACACTATCAAGATGATTGCCTTCCCTTTCTCCTTGGTTTATAGAGCCGCATACTGGCTCAAGCACTTAGGGCGATTCATAGATACTTGGGCAGATCTCCGGACCGCGTATCTGAAGAAATACTACCCTCTCGGCCGGACAAATGCAGCTAGAGCCATGATCAACAACTTTGTCATGATCCCAAATGAACAGTTCCATGAAGCTTGGGATCGATTCAGAGAGCTCATTGACCGGTGTCCACATCATGATATCTCCAAACACAATTTAGTTCAGAGCTTCTTTTGTGGGCTGACACCGGAGCTGTAGGGGTTCGTCAAAGCCTCTTGCGGTGGGTCCTATTTTTCCAAGGGTGAGGACGACGTTTGGGCCATTTATGAAGGCATGGCAGAGAACTCAACCGTTATGGCCCAAGCCCATGTTTACACACAGCAGAAGCCCCCGCAAGGAGCGGGATCATTTCAGAGGATCGCCCGCATCGATGCCGGTCCTAATACTTCGTCGGTAGCCGCAGCCCAAGCAGAATCAGCCGTAGCCGACATGGGCATAATCAGTGAAAAGTTGGACCGTATGGAGATCCTCGAGAAGAAGCAGAACCAAGGTCTTGCCCAGATGGACCTCCTCACCAAAACCATGAGTGACCTGAAGACTCAAATTCTATGCATTTAGGAGGCACAGTCACATACTCCGCAGCCTCCCAGGTCACGGGCCAATCCGAGCAGTAGCAGCTCTAACCAGCCCTCTGCCTCACACCGACAGGTCAACCATATCCAGGCAGAGCCGGTCTAGTTGCTACAGTACTACCCAGCACAACCACCATCTCCGGACACTCATATGGTGGTATATCAGCCGGAGCAGCCACTGGCAGTTCTGCCACCACCTCCCTTTGAGCAGGACCCATTGATGGAAGTCAATGGGATTTGGTACGACCGGTATCCTCAGCCTGGGATTCGTCGCGATCACCCCTGATTCCGTTGGGGCAATGGTGGCTCCTCTTCCCAGCAGCAGAATCCAGCTCAAGGACAGCAGAGCAGCCAACAACCACAGCAGCAGCAGCCCCAGTATGCCCAGCAGCAGCAATACCAGAGTGGTCCTCGTCCCTCCTATCAGGGACAACAGTGGAGGCAGCGTCAGCAGCCTCATCAGTCATATTCTAATATAGTGCATTCTTAATCTCATATATGAAATCCATGAACCTACTAGCAGACTTTTGGAGGTCAACCAGTTGATTGAACCAAATTATTCGAATTAGATCCATACTTTTTCAATTATGTGCTCACTGAGGATAAGCGTACAAATCCTCTTACATTAAAAGATCAGAAATACAATGAAAAATATGATGAAGATCATCCACTGACCAGGTGATATATTCTGAAATCTCCGTCCACTGTACATCAAAAGCAACATATGGACATGGAAGACTACCGGTATACAATGATGAATATGAAAGTTATGTTCAGTGACGTGAACTGCATCAGCATTACAATACAATGAAAGAAATTGTTTTCTACAAGATGAAGAAAGGACTTCCATTAGAGAGCACGTAATCAAAATGTTTGGTTGTCTCTCTAAACTGGAAACTCTCAGGCTGAGATGGATGCATATATGCAGTCCGATTTCATTCTGCCATCCCTGCCCAAGTGTTTTATTAACTATGTGCTATCATACCACATGAATAAGTTGAATTTAACTAATGTTGAACTTATGCCTTCATTAAAGTCTACATAGTACGTAATGAAGAAAGAGAATCATGCTGGCAGTGTAATGGTTGCACATGCCAAAGGGAAGGATAGTTGTAAGCATGGAGCTTAGAAGGGTCCAACTCAGAAAAAGAATAAGAAGAGTCAAGTTCTTGGCTTATCTACTCATGCTTTAATACTGACAGCATCGAAGAAGACCAATGTGTGTAATCATTGCAAGAAGTTGGGGTACAGGGAGCATAACCACCCAGAATATCTTAAAACTGCTGAGAAAGGTAAAGCCCCGACAAGTATAAAATCTACTTTCATTATTGCAACTAATTTTCTCGTAGGATGAGAAGGTAGTTGGATCATTGATTATGTTGCTTCTGTTCGTGTATACAATTTGTTAAATCTAATTTAGGAAACTAGGAATTTTGATGAAGGGGAGGTGGTCAACTAGATGGGATCTGATGCAATTGGTGCATCAGTCGCCTTCGGGACATGCAGATTATATTTATCTAGTGAGAGAGTGTTTTATAGGAAAATTTCAGGGATTTTTATTTAATTAATGAGAAACAAGGTGTTGATGTAACCTCAAACTTCCATCAATAATTTTTTTATTTAATTTAATTCTCAAGCTGACAAAACAAAGGAATGCAAATAAGAGAGAAAAATTGTTATTTATTTACCTGTATAATGTACATGATCAAACTCATGGAGGCAACAAATTCTGAGGTTTATTTAATTCAATGAAAAATCAATGAAATAAAAAGGATTCTTTTTGTTGAGCAACTCTTGGTCTTTTAGATTTTTTAATATTTTTTATGAATTTTTTTTTAATTTTTATAATGTTTTCTAGATTTTAAATTTTAGTGATTTTTTTTTGCAAAATTTTGTATTTTTAAAATTTAAAACAAACAATTAAAAGGAATATAAGGAAAAGTAAAGAAAACAACTCTATTTATATTTATAAAATAAGGTAAAAATATGCAAAAAAGTCAAATAAAATTCATGTTGTGTTTTTGATAATTTTCTACTATTATAGTGATTTTTTTGTGAATTTTTATAATTTTTAAAATTTTGTAAAACAAATAAAAATAGGTAAAATAACAAATATAAAAGAAAACAGATGTTTTTGGGTTTTTTAAAAGGTTCAATGGGGCTGCCCCACCCCATTTCCACCCTTTTTTTATTTTTTTTCAAAAATATAACTGTGTATATTCATCAATATATCCCTCCTATATGTCATTCGAATTTCATTAGATACAAAGACTCATATGCCCTCCATATAGAACATGTCGTTTATATCAATGTTTAGACCATTAAAATTACATGTACTAGACGGAGGGCATAGGAGTCTCTGTTTCTGACGAAATTCGAAGGCATATTGAAGGGATATATAGATGAATATGCATGGCAATATTTTTCAAAAAAATAAAAATATGAAAACATAGGGGAGGAAACATGATCATTTTTTCTTTTTAAAAATAGGGAATAAAAAATATAGGAAATGTGCACAAACAAAAAGGTAATTTTTAAAAGTTTAGTGAAAGTTATTTTATGATTTTTATGGATTTTCTGTGGTTTTAAATGATTTTTAGTGTTATTAGAGTTGTTCTATTTTTTGTTTTGACAAAGAATTTGCAAATGAAATTTATATGGAAAATAAAAGAAATAAAAATAAGCACAAAAAAATTTTATAGAATGTTTCAAAAGGTTTTTGTATTTTTTATTGAATTAATACTGCAAAATAGGGGATTTAAAAAAGATTCTGAATTATTAAAAAAAGAAAACTAATTAAAATGCTATACTAAATTTAGGGTTAATAAATGGGATCAACATGGGCTAATGTGATTTTTATGGAATTATTAAGGGATATTAACTACTTATTAAACCACATTAATAAACAAATTAAAACAGTGCTTAGGGACTAAAATGCATGAAACAATTATTTGCTGGACTAAATGAAAAACTAAATAAACAAAAGTGGGGGTATCAATGCAAAAATTTCACACTGACTAGCATGTGCCAACGCACGTGAGTCGTGCTGCCATGGACTATTTTGTAAATATGTTATTTTGAAGGACTAAACAGTAACAGAATAATGCAGATGCTTTACTGCAAAATAACCAAGAAATCACATGAAACACATGTTCACCTGTTCAAACATGATTTAGATGCAATTAGTAGAAATAATAGGTGCCCAACTGTAAATAGACTATAAACCAGAAGGCAACACATGTCCATAATTAAATTTATTTACAAATACGACAAACACAAGGGCTAAAGATGCAAATCTTCTCCTAGCTAGTGCAGCTCTTGTGCAAGATGGATGATGAGGATCTGATCTGGAGCGCAGGATCGATGACTGGAATTCGGGGGAAGCCTTGATGGTTCAGATTGAATACGGACCAGGAAGTTATTGATTTGATGCCGCTGAAGACGTTTGTAAGAACACTATGAAGGGGATGTCCAACAACTTTCAGTCGACCATATCTTGATCGATCCTAGTCGATGGCTCCTCATGTTGGTCTGTATAGCTTCCTGCTACGCTACTCCATCAATTGATGGTATTGATGATGCCCGATAGTCCCTGACGAAAGATATGGAGTTTGAAATGAATTGCTGCTGCAGATGGACTCCCTGGTCATAATTCAACACTCCAATTAGCTCCAAACATCCTGCAATGAAGTCATTGCTTGGAGAAGGCAACTCTGGCTGAATCATTAAGTAAAAATAAATACAATTTAGCGAACAAGGATCTTTGGTAGAGGGGTCGTCGGGAAATCAATCCTATATATGGAGTGATCTGGGGGGTCAGAATGCGATGGATGGTGAAGAATGGGTTGATGATGATGATCGAAGGTCGGAATGGGCAATTGGTGAACGGTGGAGCTCCGACCATACAAATAGGAGATGGGGAGAAGATGATCGGACTTAACACTAAAAATAAAAACTAAGGTATAAAATTAAAAAGCAAAATCAAAGGAAATAACTATATCTACCCATGGTTGACGGATTTGGATCGTGACCTCAATCTACGATGTGAACAAAGAGATTCAGACGTCCTTTGACAAAGCTCCGGTGGGCATGTTAGATCTCGATCTGTTGTACCTCTTCACGCTCCCAATTGAGGGAAATGATGTTCTGTCACCAACTCCTATCTCTTGAGCCAATTTTGGGCGAGAAATTGTGCGGAAAAATGGATCGAATTGGGAAGGGGGTGATCTAGGCATATTTATATAGGCAGAGATGGACGAGTTTCAAATCGTGAATCGCATGCGAACCATGGCACTAATCATGAAAATTTTATTTGGGAGATCTAGGATGTTACACGGACTAAAAGATCCATGAAGGAAGACAAAGCAAAGAATGATCAGATCAGCTAGGAAAAATACGAGAACTAGGTCCGACGAAATAAATAATCGGGCGGGGTTGGTTGAAGAGAAGGTTGACTGGGTCAACATACCCGGGTCCAACTAATGAGGATCCGTTTCGAATAAGACAATAGTCACAAAACAACAAAATGGCCTCAAAAGAAAAATAAATTTAAAATGAATAGAAAATGAATTTAAATAAATAAATTATGTAAATACAAAATGTTGGTAATTAATTAAAATTAATTGTGGTGATTTTTTAATAAATTAAATAAATAGGTCAAAATAAATAATTACCTTTATTCATAGTTGTATATACTTATATATAAAACACATAGATTTTAATAAATTATTTTTATAAATAATTATATAATTTAATATTTTATTATTTACAAAATTTTAAAGGATTTTAATCATATTTTTATTTTATTTTTATGAAAAAATTTATTAGGAATGTTAAAAAAACTTGAATGCAAAAGTATATTAGAGAAAAATAATATGAACAATAAGAACACATTGGGATTTTTAATGATAAACCCTACTACCTAAGGAGCGGGATGAAACTGTAGGAGAAGGCTTTAAAGGGTTATATGTTGCATTGCACTTTCTCATCTTGTACATGAGTGATGGGGCTTCTTATATAGCCTCCATAGACCCTCCATGTCCCACCACTGGTAGATGTGGGGCTAAACTCTAAATGTGGTAAATGGATCTGGGAAGGATCCATTTCCACATCTTACATATGACACATATACTCCAACACTCCCTCTCAAGATGGAGCATGCAATGCTCACCTTGGATAAACAGAAAAAAAACTCAAACTCACAATACATGACACTACAAACAATATCAAGTCAATGCACATAACTGTCGGCTACTGTCGAGGACGTCGCTTCTCATGCAGTGCAGGTGAGGAGGAACAATGGGATGTAGTTTAAGTCAAACTAATTCTCCTCGTTGGAGAGCATGTGCTCTGTACTGCGCCTGTCAGAGTCACTACAACTGAAATGAGTCTCCACTTGAAGAACTCGAGCCCGCCACAACACTTGGATAACAACTCTAGATCTGAAAGGGTCGAACTAAAAAGACATGGAGACATCCATGTCAGAGTCCACAATCGCTAGATAATGGAGTTTGAAAAGTCTCCTCATAGGAGAACAGGGTCTCTCCCATACTGGCTCAGAGAATGAGATCTCTACTATGGATTCCCTATGTAAATGCATGAAACCCCTAGTCCACATGGCATAGGGAATGAGATCCTGGAGTCCCTATGGAACACATGAAAACTCTAACCAAAAATAAAATATGGGGACCGCATAAAAAAGATCGCACACATGTGCATATGAAAAGGAGTCTCTCACTGAAGAACACAGAGAAAATGGGTCACTTAAATATGGAGTGCCATGAACTTGGTCTTTGAACCAGTCTACAAAGTCTGAAACTAAACTGCAGTGTTTGAAAATTCAGGCTGGTCTGGAATCTACCATCTGAATCTGGAACAGACTTGTGACTCCCATACTTGTCGAAAAACAATGACGTCAACCAAGTTGGGAGAATATAATAAAATATGGTGAAGAAACAAACACCAAATAAGCTGATAATATTTTTTCTGGCTTTTCTTTTCTCAAAAAAAATTTCTTTACTTTTTTCAGCTATCGTGTTTTTTTAAATAACAGTCTGCATTTTTTAGTTGTTTTCATCTCTCTTTGTTTACGGCTCTTCACATATTGTGTACGTCTTTTCTTTTGTACACACCTCTTTTATGTGTCATTTTTTACAATTCGCTAGGCCCAAAGTTGTCCCAAATAACTCAGCCCAATTGGGCTTCATCTCTTTCTCTTTTTTTATCCAAACTTGGGACCAAAGAAAGTAGCTCTTTCTTTCTTCCCTTTTTTAAAGCTGCAGCAGGCCGAAAGGGGGATAATTATTTTTTTAATGTTGCAGTTCGGCCCACTTGGGGCCTCCACTTTTTCCCTTCAAATGGAGCCCATTGGAAAATGATAGGGTTCCCGATGCGGAACCCTTCTAAAATACCATCGCCTCGATGGGGCTTCTTCACTTGCCATCCCCGATGGAAGAGATGCCACGCAAGGAGGCTACATGAAATGAGGGAGAAAAATGACTGTTGTCAGACCTTTGAGGTCATGAGGGAGAAGGGGGTTACGGGAGAGTTCTACAATGGGAGCTCATAGCACAAAGCTCAGACTTGCCACCTGAAGGAGATACCCACACCCTGTGTGCCTGGAGGTGGCATCCATCATCGCACAGTGCCGCCTGGAGTCAAGAGAGAGGGCGAAGCGGCCTTCGTCATCTACAATGGAGATCAGGAGGACACGACGAGGGCGATGTGATGAAGCTCCTGTTGAGGGCCACTTGCTGTTGAGGGAGAAGTGGAGAAGCGGCATCTTGCTGGAACACCATTAGCTAGAGAAGCGACCTTTGTCATTGGGATTTCAAGGGTTCTTGTGGGGGTGTGCCTCCATAGGAAGAGATTCCGCCAGGGGGTGCCTCGACTGTTGATTGGAGCCTTAGGGCTCGTCGCCTGGTGCTTGAGAAGTTTGGCTTGGAACTGGCGGGCAACGCCGCCAAGAAGGATTTTAGGACGATAGGAGCACTGCTAGGGATTTTAAATTCCCTGGGGGAAGGAAACTCCCTTTTTTATACAGTGGCAGCCTGGAACACATGTGGCTAGAAATATGATAATAATCCATAATGACATTCAAAGACAATCTAGAGGGTTCTAACCCTCTTTTTTGGAGCTTTGAATATTACATTATAATAATCTTCAACTAATATATCTTCAAGAACATAAAACAAAAAAAATTAAATCTCGAATAAAAATATAAAATACATGCTCAAGAATCGAACGACTTTGATTCCATGTTAGAAAACTTGAACGTAAAAGCGTATTAGAGAAAATAGTAAGAACAATAAGAATACAATGAGATTTTAACGTGGAACTCTATTCCCTAAGAAGAGGGATGAAACCGTGGGAGAAAGCCTCAAAGAGCCATATGTTGCATTGCACTTTTTCATCTGATACAGGAGGGCTGGGGCTTCTTATATAGCCTCCACATACCCTCCATGTCCAACAACTGGTAGATGTGGGAGTAAACTCTATATGTGGTAAATGTCTTGAAAGGACCCATTTATTCATCTTACATATGATACATATACTCCAATAAGGATAAATAAATAGACGTATTTACATTATAGATAGGTAGTACATATACACGATGCACAAGATTTTATTTTTGTGTATGTTGATTTTTTTTTGTAATGTTTATTTGCATTTTATTTAGAATAAATACAATATATACAAATATTTGAAAATACAATACATATAAAAAATGCATAAATAAAATAGTAATTTCACCCAATGTACATTACAAGCATATTATACAATACACTCCAAAAACCACTTTTCACATATTAAATTTGATTTAATAAAATCATTTTCATATTGAAGCTTATTTTATTTAGAGCATAATAGAAGTTAGTATGATTTATTTTGATTTTTTATGGAGAAGATATGGATCCCACAAGTTTGGCTCTATGGCGTTTTCAAAGTGTCATTATTTTATCTGTGTATAAGCTCTCTTCTGGCAATTATTTTTAATATTTACAACTTTTGTTTATATACAAGTTCAAGAAGAAAATATTTTTATTTTAAGTGATTTTGATGATAAAAATTAGAGTAAGAAATATGTACAAAATAACGGTGTATGTGCATGATGAATATAAAAGGTGGATAAATATTTTTCTTGATTGTCTGAATGGAGGCCTTTTCTCCCCCTACATTATTCCTTTTTTATCAGGTCAAGTCTTGACCTTCTCTCAGGATCATAGTCAACATTTATTCATATCTATTGTCTTCATTTTTCTTTATTTTAATTAATTAATTAATTAATTTTAGGTTGAAAACAATAATAATCATACACTATGTACACAAGAATAGAGAATTATACAAGTATTGATTTATTAATATTTATAATTGTTTAAGAGAGATTTTAAGCTAAAATAAATGAATAAAGATGATGAAATGCAGATTGAACACCCCCTATACTTTACCTTTCCTAGTCCCTTAACAAACACTTATTGAAAGAATAAGTGTCTAAAAAGAAAAGGAAGGAAGGAAAAATAATAAACTTAGAACGATTTTGATTTTTAAACTATTCTTCACAAAATCAAAGTATGGAGCTCGTTTAGACCTTTGGATTATTATTTTGGTCAAACCTAATTGGGAATTAGATTTAAGACCTAATATCCTCTAAATTCCACAAGATTCCTACTCAAGTTACCTCAATAGTCAAGTCAGAACAAATCCTCATACGCAAATTCTAATGACTATGAATCTACTTGTATTGTGTAAGTGAAATATAGCTCTCCACATCAGATATGATAAAAACCAGCCTTTTCTTAGTAAGGTAACCCTAATTCCCTAGTCTAACTACTCTTTCCTCAAGGAGCATGGTATTTCCTTCTAAGTTTAGGTACGTGCTATGTCCACAATCGAATGGGGGAGAAAATAGAAGAATAAGAAGAGAAGTGGAGTGTGGCCAGTGTAGACACATCTCCTTGTGAAGATAACTAGTGTAGCCAAGTTTCCACTAAGATCTGCAGTCTCTCTGAAGCTGGACCAATATGATCAAATCCATACACAATATTATTTTTTATTGGGATACATAAGCTTCTATTTGGTAGAAATAATTATTGCATTGCATATATCTTATTGTTCCCTTATTGATATAGAATGTTTCTTTCCGCACATGTTTTGGAGTCTTATAAAAATTGTTCCACTCAATAGCTCTAGAGACCCGTAATTGTTAGCAATAGCCGAGTTGTGCAAGGGGGTTGTAGGGTGAATGAAGGGTTGTGTGTTGAAGGAGGTGAGGCCCTGGTGGATTCTCTTTGGTGAGGCAAAGAAGAGGAGAAATAGAGGTGGTAGAGGTCCAAGAGAAGGGGAGAATGTGATTGGAGTAGGTCAGGAAGACTAGTTGTGTACGATGATGCTCTAGGTGTGGTCAAGAGACAGTGGAGTTCTTCGAAGGCGGCAGGAAGATTAAGAGAAAACCAAAAGAAGACGAAAGAAAAGATATCTGATTGGAGCATGTCGTTGGTGATGGGGATGGCTTGGGCTGAGAACTTGGGCAGTCTTCGAGTCATCGTACAATGAGGCCTGTCTATCCTCGATGCTCGATTGGATGCTAGGTAGCTAACGCATTACGGTCAACATTGTGGGTCATCACCTGAACTGGATTCATCATCGCCTCACCAAATTCCCCCCCCGCTATCACTTGAGGGGAGAGAGGTTTTATAGGGTGATGGATGGTGTGAACATTGTATTCGAGGTAAAATGACTAGGATGCATTTTCATAATAAGGTTACAAGATGCGAGGGTATTCTTGGCCTAATACATACAGATGTATGTGGTCCCTTTAAATATGCGATTCGAAATGGATATCGATATTATTTGATGTTTATTGATGACCATTCATGATACATGCTTATATTCTTACTACATCATAAATCTAAAACCTTTGAAAAGTTCAAGGAATTCATAGCTTTGGTTGAGAACCAAACCGATAGGAAGATTAAATGGATTCGATCTGACTAAGTTGGTGAGTACCTCTCAGATAAATTAAATGAATACCTAAAAGAGAAAGGAATTGTCTCCAATCTCATTCCTACTAAAACTCCCCAACTTAATAATGTTGCTGAAAGATGAAACATGACCATCATGTACATGGTCCATTCAATGATGAGTGAAGCATATTATCCCTTAGTTTCTGGGGATATGTAGTAGAGACTACAATTTATATTCCGAACAAGATTCCTAGCAAATCTGTAGCCAAATTTTCTCATGAGATTTGGTATGATACCAAACCCAATGTTAGAAAATTGAGGATTTAGGGTTGCCTGTTCCATGCGAAGAACGTAGATGCAAGCAAGCTAGAGTCATGCATTCGAGAGTGCTACTTCATTGGATATGTAAAGGAATGCATTCGTAATCAATTTTATGATCCCGAGACTCGGAAGTCTTCATTTCTAAAATGTAAAAGTTCTAGAGGTGACTTACTTAAGAGTCAAGATAAAAATGAAGCAAAGGAACTCATTGAATCCCCAAAGGATACTGAGCTTCCTATACCAGAAACTGAAGATGTAAATGAAGATGAAACACTCATACCTCTTTGAAGGATTTTGAGGATGGTTGCACCACTCGAAAGGTATAGATTCCATGTGTTAGGAGAATTTGGCAATGATCTAGCTTCATTTGATGAAGCACTCACAGATCATGACATCGATAGATGGATACTAGCAATGAGATAGACTTCATGCACAAGAATGATGTATGGGCCCTACATGATCCACCTAGAGGGATAAAAACCATTTGGTTTAAATGGATCTGTAATTGAAAAAATGGACTTTATGGGAAGGTATAGATCTTAAAAGAACGGCTCGTAGCCAAGGTATACACATAGAGAGAAGGCATCGACAACATTGAGACATTTTCTATTGTGTCTATGCTTAAGTCCATTAGGGAACTGCTAACTATAGATGCATGTCTTGACTATGACATCAGACAGATGGATGTCAAGATAGCTTTCCTCAATGGATACCTTGAGGAGGATATCTATATGAAGTAGCCCTAGGGATTCATAACCTTGAAAGGCAAAGTATGCAAGATGAACAAATCCATCTATGGGCTCAAGAAATCTTCTCGTAGATGGAACATCAGATTTAACAAAACCACAAAGAGTTATGATTTTGTTTATAATCCTGAAGAACTATGTAAGTACAAGAAGCTTAGTGGGAGTGCTATTGTATCCAATGTGCTTTACATAGATGGCATCCTTATCATTAAGAATAATACATGGATGATGACCAGTGTTACGATTTGGTTGTCCCATAACTTTGAGATGAAAGATCTTGGAGAAGCCTCTTATATCTTGGGTCTGAAGCTTTTCAGAAATAGAGAAAAGAGGATTTTAGGATTGCTACAACATAGGTACATTAAGAAGAGCTTGGAACATTTTCATATTGACAATTCTTAGAAAGTCTTCCTTTCCGTAAGACATGGTATCCACCTATCTAAAAGGATGGCTCCTCAAAGTGTTGAGGATAAGAAATCCATGGCTGGATGCCCCTATGAATCAATTGTGGAAAGCCTAATGAATGCCATGATGTTCATAAGGCCAGATATATGCCATATACTGGGAATGGTAAGCCGTTACCAATCCTCCTATGGAGAACAGTACTGGAATGCAGTAAAGAACATCTTTAAGTATCTAAGATGGACGCAAGATTACATCTTGGTCTATGGAGATGGTGATCTCCATGTCTTAGGATACACAGATTCAGACTTCCAGTCTGATGTCGATGACCATGGGTCAGCATCAAGGTATGTTCTGTGAGCAGTAGAAGCAAGAAGCAGGATACTATAGCTAATTCAACAACATAATCCAAATACATTGCTGCATCGGATGCTACAAAGGAGGATTGGTTGCACACGTTCATCCTAGAACTTGACGTAGCTCTGATACTCCCATTCCACTACCCTATGATAACATGGGAGCCATAGCTCAGGCAAAGGAACCCAGATAACATCAAAAGAGAAAGCACATGGAAAGGAAATATCACATCATTCGGGAGATTCAAAAGCGTGGAGACATCATCATCACCAAGGTGGCCTCTACCGACAACGTAGATGATCTCCTTACCAAACCTTTGACACAAAAGGTTTTTGACTTGTATGTAATGAGTATGCGTTTAAAGATTATACATGAATGGTTCTGAGGGCTAGTGGGAGATTATTAGCCATGTGATCCTTAGGCAAACCATTCCAACAATAATGCTATGTAATCATTGTTATATCAATAAAGGTTATTGATTTGTTTTCACTCCCTGACTAAGATTAAATGAATGAATGCATTATAAGATCCCTTAGTATAATTATAGTTATGTGTCGTGGATATATTAATGATTATAAAGTTGTTGATTCAATGGTTGAATTATAGAGGCTGGTGCTTGGATGATATCCAAAGAGTTAGATTAAAGACTCACTAAGCACTGCCATAAGAGATGACACCCATCCCGAGAAGGAGATGTCAATCCTTCTCTACAAGCTGATAACAGACCGACCTCTTAATGCAGGTCCTCTGCATAGGAATAGAGATTCGGAGGTGTCATATAAGTTAGTTTAAAGAGTTGGCATAAGAAGATCGAGATAACCAAGACCTATGTCATATATTGTCATGATATAGGCATGCATCCTCTGACTGGAGACAAATGTATTGCCATATATCTGAATATATAGATTTGGTAGACTGATAGGTTAGTGATCTAATGAAGGTCTATACACCGGTGAGCTGGTGTGCATATGAGGGCATTAGAGTAATATGATCTCTCAAAGGGATCATACATGTTTACTACTGAACCAGAAGACATGAGCTCACTCATGAGGTATTAGGACTAATCAAATTCCATGCATGGTCGTCTTGCTTTGGAAGCTTGACAAGAATTTAAAGGTATGATATATGCTTTTGGAAAGCATATGATCATTACCAATTCCCAATGACTGAATGAAAAACTTAATGAGGTCTTCCAGTATATAGGATGTATGGGTATTAGGAGTACTCGAGAGTGATGTCATCATAAACAATTGTATAACCATGACACTTCCACTCCGAGGGAGTGATTAAACGTGTTTGGATTTTAGTGACTCCTCTCAGTATAGAAGTAATCTAATCTTAGTCCAAATGTTGGACATTGATTTGAATACAATTCATATGCAATGAGAAGATTAGATTTACGATTTTGATTTAATCAATCATCTATGTGAGGTCCTTAAGATATGTATTTGAGATATGATATCAATATCCAAGTCACTATTCATGGAATGTACAATCAGAGTATTGGGAAACTGATATTGGCTGACTAGAGCCTAAGCATAGGGGGGATCAATGCCCACCCTGTTTATATATTCATCCATTTCTCCCCTTATCCTTGACCGCCTCATTTTTGCTCTTTTTCTACACTTACACAAACCAAATATAGGGGGGTTGGTTGACTTATATACTTTCGTTCCTTTTCACTCTCCTATGCTTAACACGAGTTATATCTTTTCATCGCTTCTCGTGCTCTGAGGACATACCACCCGTAAGTATAGGGGGTGTGTATATTACATACATATACTTTATCCATAGCTCGTACTTTCACATTTTTGTATATAATTCAATAATTACGTGATCGGTAAAATTGATAAAAAAATTGAAATTGAAAAGAGAAAAAATTGTGTCTTTGTAAAATACTTGTATAAAGTGTATATTGTATACAAGCTGTAAAATCCGTGTAATATGTATAATACTCTATGAGTAGAACTTGTATAATGTTGAAAATTATTGTAAATAATTTAGTTTTGTAAAATTATTTTAAAATTAGAGGTATAAAAAACTTTTGTCTAATAAAAAGGGCTTCTTATTCGTTCTTACATTCATTAAAAAAAGAAAATTTATGTACTTCATCCACTTGCATTTCATATCATCTGCATTTCATTTGCATATCATGCATATGCAAAGTTGAAAGTCAATGGGTTCTAAACCGAGTCATGAATAAAAATCAAGGATGAACTTGATTTGACCTTAATCTAATTAAGTTTCAGAGAAACTTTAATTGAGAAGTAGGATTTTCAGAACTTCAGGTCTTACACTTAATTCTCCAAGTTCACAAGACATTGTCTAGACTTGACTCTTACTGTCTAACCTAGTCACCTCATTCTGAGTAGACTCTTGGATAAGGAATTATTCTGTACTATACACTGCACACTTATCTCAACTCAGATGAGGTGTTGAAAGAACGTGTGTTTCTTTCTTTGGTAGCGTGGACATATAAAGATCAGAGTACCAGGTTGAAATAAAGCTTCAGATGAGGTATGGACTTCTAGCACAATTCTTTCTAAGACAACAAAACATGGACAGACCAAAAGACTCTATGTCCATTGGGACACAAAAGATCCATGCAGAGCAACCACAAAATCCTACCAAAAAGAAGCAAATTTTCAAAAAATACAAGCTTCAAGTAGCCTGCAGATCTAGTGTAGATTTGGCTATACTAGTCAAGCTTCACAGGAGAGTTGACTACACTGGTCACTCCACTTCTTTTCTGCTTCTTCTACACTTCTTCCCTTACTCGTCGTGAACTAGCATGTTCCTGAACTTAGAAGGAAATACCTGACTCCCAGAGGATGAGTAACTAGAGGAGGAGATTGCATGGTAGTTCGACATCTTGGATGGGAAAAGCTAACATCCTTCACACACCAGAGATAATTATCCAATGTTCATGTGGGATGCTTAAGGAGGGGGTTGATCTTAGATGACTTCTAAGTCGAGTTTAGGATATTTACTTGCGCCAACTTGGAGGTTGTTGTTATTAAAACCTAATTCTCATGAGGAGTTTTACCACATAATTAATCCAAGGGCCCAGTCGAACTCTATTTTCACTTTTTGTTCATGACCTTGGTATGGAATCCAAAATCCTTTCACTTTTGCATTTCATTTTAGTTGCTCGAGGACGAGCAAGGTATAAGTATAGGGGGTTGATGAATATGTGATTCCTAACTTTAAAAGATGAAAATAGAAATCTGTTCCCAAGTAATTAGCTGCATTTCTTCATCTTGTGGTATTACCATTCATGCATTTATAGATAATATTTGCATTTTAGCATTCATAATTGCATTAAATTAGAAGCCCAAAAACCTTATAAGTCATCACATGTATATTAACCTTATAAGTCATCACATGTATATTACCTTATTTCCCTTTATTTTTAATTATTTTCACTAACTCAAAATAAAAATAAAATCAACCCTATAGTGCACATAATACTAACATTAAAAAATGAAAAATACCAAAAATCACTAATTTGTAAATTTGACTAATAAAACCAAAACCCTAGTTCGAGACAAAAAGGCACAAAATGAGGATATCTCTCTCACACAGTCTCTATGGGACCCTAATTATTTTTGAATTAATATATGTTTAATTACCTAACAAGATTAAACTCAAAAGAATTGGAGTTCGTATGTGAAATTGGTTTTTGGAACCTCGTTGTATATTGTGCATACTGTCTAATTTAACCTTATTATCTTATGTACAAAAATATTTTTTCGATTTATTTATTTTTCATTTATTTTCTTTGATTTATGTTTTAGTAAAACACGAGCAAATCCAAATAAAAATTGCAGCAAAAATGAAATAAAAAATCGAGCTGAGTCTGTATATATAGTTTGTGCAAATGTCCCCTTTATTTTATTTATTTTTTTCTTAATTATTAAAAATTCAAAAAGCGATATTATGTTCTAAATATTTATTTTATATTTTCTTCGATTTTTGTATTTGTTATCTTATTAAAAATGATCGAAAATTTTACAAAATATAAAAATTTGATATTTTATATCTACAGAGTACCACGAAAAATATTTTTTGTACAAATGATTTCTTTTAGTTATGGGGCCTTTACGAAAATTGTAGATCTTTTCAAGCTAACAACTTTCATGTAGACCACTTTTTGACTTGACATTGTTTGCGATTTCTTTTTGTTTTTTCTTCGGATTTAATTTTAGATTTTTTAAGGTGCGACACGTGACAGCTCCTGAAGCCGCCACGTGTCACCCCCACTTTCCTTTTCCTTTTCTTTTATTTTTATTATTATTTTATTTATTTATTTATTTATTTTTAATTATCTATTTATTTTACTTATTTATTTATTTTGTATATTTTAGTTATATATTATTTTATTTATATTATTATTTAATTCATTTTTTGTTTTTTCTTTCTCCCTGCTATTTGTCTACCTCCCCCACGCACCACATGGCACCCCCTTCCCCTCTCTACCCGCAACCTCCTACAGACCTCCGGTCGCACGACCGCAACCACCCATCTCCTCTTGTAGTGATGCTACACCCACTGTCCCACCCACAATCCCTCTCTCTCCTCTTCTCCTTCCACAGGAAAATCCAGTCACCCCTCTATAACCATCTTTTACGTCCTTTCTCCCCACGTATGACCCATCTTGCAACTGTCACATACCGTTTGCTATGTCCAACTTCCCATAAAGGTACCAATCATCGTGATGCGTCAACCATACATTATTTCCAAGAGGAGAGAGAGATCTCCCGACTGCGTCAATGACAGTGAGCGCTCCTCCGATCGAGCGACGACTTCATCTTCTTCGAGGTAAGATCCAGGAGATTATCGCCTCCTTTTGTTGTTGCATCTCCTTTGCAGCCAAGATTCGCACCCTCCACCATGCGAGCTCCTTTTTTCCCACGCAAACAGACCATTCCTTCCTCTGTGAATCTTCGGTTAACTCTCTTCCTCTTCTCTCCATCTTCCCATGTCCTCAGGTCCTTCTTCGTCCTTCCCGCTCTTCCTGCTTCTTTTCCCTTTCTTTCTCTCCTTTTACATGCATCGCATTCTCTCCAAATCTTCGCCTTCCATTTCATCTCCATTTTTTTCTGATCTTCACTCGTTCCGCCGTCGAATCAACCATCCATTACCACACTCTAACCTTTCACCTTAATCGCATCTCCATTGCAAACCATGTCTTCCTCCTTTGATGAGCCATCATCACCTCACCCTCATCATTGATCACAGAGCATGGTCAAGTCCAGCATCTCCACCTCACCATGCCGTACCACTACCTCAACACCTAGACGAGCTCCTCCACCATCGATAGTTAATCGCCTAGAGTTGCATCTCAAGATGCCAACTGCTCACAAACGACTGCTCCCTTGCTCACACGAGCCTTACATCCCATCCGTCGCTCCAAGCTCCTCCTACAGCCATCGACCACCAGAGCCACCAACCACTTCTACATCGTCGCACACCTTCGCCATCAAGCCCCGTTGCCTCCGCTTCAAGTGACTCACCTCCACTGCCCAACGAGCCTTCTCCTAGGATGCTTGAGCCACTGACCATGGTTCTTGGATTGAGCGAGTCGAGCTACTGCCATGCGACACTTAATAGGTCGATCCTCAGCCAAGAGCATTGAACATTAGTGATGCTGCTTTGTGTAGGCATGAGAAATCCAAGTTAGACTCTGTCGCCCAAACCTCCTCCGGAACATGCTTCTCATGCGCATATGGGGGAATTCTCTCAACAAACCCTCTATCTTCAAGCATATCACATGATGCCTCTGCCTTCAGAGGTACGTGGGCATACATGTAGAAGGTGGAACATTTGCATCACACCCCCAACAGAGCCAAAATTTCCAAAACATCCACACTATTCGAGGCCACATGTGTGGCACGTGTTAGCCATGTGAGCCCAAGGTGAACCATTCTTATAATAAATGTTAGTGTAATATATGTTTCATCAATAAAGTTATTGATTTTTTTTACTTCTTTTCTGAGATTAAATGAGTGAATGCACTATAAGATCCCTTTGTACAATTGGGGTTATGTACCATGGCCATCTTGATAATTATACATCTGTTGATTCATTATTAAATCATAGAGGTTGGTGCTTGGATGGATATCTAAGGAGTTATACTGAGGACTCATCGAGCACCGTCAAATGATTATTAAGAAATGATCTCCAGCCTGAGTAGGAGATGTCAATCCTTTCTCATTGAGGTTGATATCTGACCAACCTCTTGATGCAGGTCCTCTGCATAGGAATAGTGATTCAGAGGTGTTATATTAGTTAGGTCAAAGGGTTGACTTAAGGAGATCGAGATAAGCAAAGTCCTATATCGAATACTGTCACGATATAGGCACACATCCTCTGACCAGAGATAGATGTGTTTCTATATGTCTGAGTATGTACATTTGATAGACCAATAGGTTGATGACCTAACCAAGGTCTATACACCGACGAGCTAGTGTACATGTAAGGGCATATGAGTATTATGATCTCTCGAAGGGATCATACAGGTTCACTTGTGAACCTGAAGACATGATCTCACTCATGAGGTATCGGGACTCATCAATTCCATGCATGGTCGTCGTGCTTTGGAAGCATGACAAGAATTTGAAGGTATGATATATGCTTTGGGAAGGCATATGATTGATACCGAATCCCAATGGCCAAGAATGAAAAAAACTTGATGATCAAATTCTGAAGATGACAGTGTAAAATTAATCTATATCTTTAGATTGATCATAGGTCTTCTAGTATGCATGATGTACAAGTATTAGGAATACCTGAGGGTGATGTGATCATAAACGATTGTATAACCATGATGCTTCCATTCTGATGTAATGATGAAACAGGTTTGGATTTTAGTGACTCCTTTCAGTAGAGAAGTGATCTGATCTTGGTCCAAGTGTTGGACATTGATCTGGGTGAGATTAAGATGCAACAAGAAGATTAGATTTACGATCTTGATTTAATCAAGCATCTATGAGAGGTCCATGAGATCTGGATTTGAGATGTGATCTCAATATTTAAGTCACTACACGTGGAATAATACAATCGCCCTGTTCTTATCTCCAAGTATCTGCAGAGAAAGCGCATTATTCTCGAAAGGGTTCAAGAATAATTCCATTGTTGAATTGTATTTAAGCATTGAGAAATGGATTACAAATTTGATTCACATTATTTTGATGCATGAGTGATCATCCAATATAATTAAATGTTATTTAATAATTATGCATAATAATAATGTGGATAGAAATATCCAATTATTCATAGTATGTTATAAATGTGATTTATAATGTATTAGAGAGATCTTATTATGATTTATATTTGTTGATTAATTATTGGTGTGAATTTGATTCACATTGAATAATTAATTGAAAATGTAAATCACATTTTATTTTGGATTGCGAATGTGATTCATAAATTTCCAATGGCAAGATTGCAATATTCTCAAAATAATTATGAATTATCATTGTAGAATAATTCAAAACAAGTGTTGTTGTAAAATCATGGAGATTTCCAAGGAATAATACAATCTCACAAGATTGCATGGAGATTCCACCCTTCAATATTTGAAGGGTGGATGGCCACCAATTCCTATATGGAAAGGGTGGTCGTCCACTCTATATCGAGGGATGTAATCTCCATCCTAAAATCTCCATCTATGCTTGATTTGATTTAGGATCAAATTATAGCGATTTATCAAATGAATTTAATACAAATTGAATTAATTGTTGTTGTGTTTTTACAGTAAGATCTCTACCATTGAAAGAATCACAAATCAATCTCATCCATCGATTTTTTGTGGTCCGTGGATTGTGATCCATGGACTCCCAAAATCCTATATAAGAAGAGGTACCCCTTTCCCTTCTAAGAGGTTAAGAAGTTTTCCAACAAGATCTCTCCCGTCTCATTCATTCCCACACCCTCTCTTCCTCTCTCTCCCTTGGTGGCCGTCCACCTAACCCTAGAGAGAAGAAGAATTCGTCGTCACTTCACCGTGGTGCTGCTGCATCAAGGACTCTTGGTTATCCATCTTCTTTGTTGTGCCTCGCTCACGAAGGATACATTCTATTTCATGCGACAAGATCATGAGTTCCCTTGCATGGATCAACATCTTGGATTGCGAGGATCAGTGACTCATCCCCGTGCTCGCAAGCATCTTCTCCAAAGATCAGACTTGAGATAGGAGGTCTCTTTTCGTAGAGGCTTGATCACAACTATTCTACAAGATGTACTCCTTTATCTATGATGTGGTTTAGATGAAATGATCTGAGAATCATTCTTGGATCATGTGGTTTCGTCACATGATTTTTTTTAAATTCTGCTGCATTGAACAACTAGTACAACTAGTCAATATACGATATGATCCTCATGTGATTCTCTTAAGGATTATTCCATATTATTCAAGTAGTATCAGAGCTTAGGTCGGAGGTTTTGGATGCGATCCATAAACATAGGAAGACTTGGGTTCATTAGGGTTTGCGAAAGTCTTGTCGCATTTGATTTTCCCATCTTAGTGAATAATTTCATCCTTGTTTAAAATATTTAAATACGAAAAAATCACTTGGATTATGTTTCTCATTAAATAAGGAAATCGTGAGATTTGAGTTTGCATAATTTAGATTTCGTTTTCTCAAGATATGATCGTTTTATTGAACATGTATCCACTGTTTCGGGAACTGTGAATCTTAACGTAATTAAAGGATTAATTACTGTTCTAAAATCCTTGAAATTCATGATAGTCACTTAGGTTCTGTTGTAAATCAAATTATAAAACTTTGTAAACTTATTTTGCTTAATTTGAATTTAAATTTATTGAGATATGTTAATTTTAGTAAGTGGGGATAACTGCTGGAAATTACATTCCTAATCAAGAACCATGTGATTGTCAATTAGTAAAATTAATAGTTAATTTCCTAGAATAATTATGGAAAATATTTGAGAAATATTTAGTGATAATTATTTCCTTAATTGATATTACCTTAACCAACAACTGATTAGATTTGATCTAGATAAAAATTGGTTACACAGCTAACAAACAAACTTACTTGAATAGGACTGGGATTTTGTTTAGCAGATTTCCTTATAATCAAAATGATTTTGTTTATTACTATATGGTATAATTTCAGTTGAAAAATCGATGAACATCTCAAGTACACAATGACCAATTTGGCATTATCCTTTCCTGAGGTGGATATGGTGTCCAGTCGGGGAGTGTGGGGGTAGCAGGTTGCACCGTGTGCGGTCTGTCCCACTTCTGTCAGTACTGGCCATGACAGCGGGTAGAGACTCGATAAGGTAGGAGAGATCAAGGTGTATTTTTCTAATTATTAAAATTAGAATAATATGTACTTCGAGATTATACCATCCTTTCAAGTGAGAATCAATTTTATTGATTAAATTGGATTGATGATTGATTTAATGCGATTAATTTGATTATATCCAATTGAAACACTCTATTATGAATAGATATGTATTTCCCTTGGATGAATTAATTATATGAATGTGATTCACGATAACTAATTAAAATTTGAATATGAGGTGGAGGATCACATAAGTAACATCCAAGGTCTCCTGTCAGAGCGAAGGGTTCCGTCGTCAGGGATTGTATGTAGGAGACGTCTGTCCGAAGTGGCAGCTCCTGTATACAAGCGCATCTAGATCAATCTCTTTTCCTCTCGAAAGATAAGGCCGTATGCGTAGTGATCCTAATATCGAGTCCTCATATTATTGGGGCGGTATTGGATTGCGCATAGCAAGTACTAATCCCGTTGACAGTTGGTTCAATTAACGATGGGTCAGCATCACCTTAGGGGTGGTGGGCCCGGGCGTTAAAGACCAAATTGGGAAATGCAAGTTGGACTTGCAAGGAGGAATGTGTTCCCACTTCTCTTTATCCAAGTTACAAGTTCTCATATTATTGGGATCTAACAAAGATAAAAGGAAGATCCTAGTTCTTGCTAGAGATATAGCAATAAGTATATCTCTTTGCTTTGAAAGTGATTAAGGCAATGAACTTTCAAAGTTGAAAAAGCCAAGAATAATTTGAATAAAAATTCCTTAACCAAAGATTTTAAATTGAATATATAATTATTTATATGTTCTAATATAGTGCATTCTTAATTTCAGAAAATGAAGTCCACGAACCCACTTAGCAGGCTCCTGGAGGTCAATAAGTTGACCGGACCAAATTATTTGGATTGGATTTGAAATTTGGATCTTGTCTTTTCTGCTGAGCACATTTCCTATGTGATATCCAAGGACAGATATGCAGACCCAAAGACTCTAGAAGAAATTGAATATAATGATAAATTTGCTGAAGATCATAATCTGTCAAGGTGTTATATTCTTGGTTCATTGTCCATTGTACTGTAGAAGCAACATGTGGAAATGGACACTTGCCGTGGATATGGGAGAAATGTTCGGTGACATGAACTGCACACAGCGTTATAATATAATAAAATAACTTATTTGCTGCAAGATGCAGGAAGGGACCTCTGTCAGAGAACATGTACTCAAAATGTTTGGGTACCTCTCTGAGTTGGAAACCCTTGGAGCTGACATGGATGCAAATATACAAGCTAACTTGATTCTGCTATCACTCCTTAAGTATTTCAACAACTTTGTAGTTCCATACTACATGAGTAAATTTGATTTTACTAATATTGGGTTGTTAGCTGCATTAAAGTTCGATGAGGATGTAATGAAGAGAGATGGCCCCTCTAGCAGTGCTATGTTTGCATAGGTCAAAGAAAAGCACGGTCGGAAGAAAGGTGGGACAAAAAATGTAAAGAATAATTTAAAGTAAATTTGGGTGGTTTTTAATTAATTAAATATTATAATTACAAGGGTTAAAATAAATACAAGGTGTTATTTATAGGTATGTATACCTATGTACAGTATTTGATTTTTAATTAGTTATTTTTATACAAATATACATAATTTAATATTTTTTATTTACAACATGTTACAAAATTTTAATGATATTTTTAATTTATTTCTAAGAGTTAGTTTATTAGGTTAATTTCGTAGGTATTTGTACAATATATACATTGTGATACATATACAATAAATCCATGATTTTATTTTTTGTTGATTTTTTATTTTGTAATTTTTATTTGTATTTTGCATGAGTAAAATAGAATATCTACAAGTAATTGCAATATTTACAAATATTCACAAGAAAAATAATGTCTAGTGTATATAGATATAATATATAGTAATACCCCAATTGGCCACATTTCACACCTTAACTCAGAATTTTATGAAATCACTCCATTTTAAGGATAATTTAATTTTGAGTACAATGAAAATGAGTTTGATGGAGAAGATGTTGATCTGGGAAGTTTGTACTTTTATGACTTTTGGAGAGTGATGTATTTTACAATATACACATTATTTATTTATTAACAAGAGGGTTTTATACCAAATTTTCAAGAAGGAATTTATTTGTATTTGCAGAAGATTTGGGAATGTGTAATATAGACAAGTGAGGAATATATACATGTATCAAGTATATTTTTGGTGTTTTTGGCCTTATCTCCCCCTACTTAATTCCTTGTCGATCAGGTCAAGTCTTGACCTTCCCTTAGGGTTTAATTCGGCACGCATCTATTACATATATGAAGTCTTTTATTTTATTTAATTTTCCTTTATTTATTTATTTCTTTATTTATTGTAGTTTAAAATAGTAATATATGTACAATATTTATACAAAGATGCATGGTAGTAATAATATAGATTTATTAATATATACAAGTGTTTATAAGGTATTTTGAGCTAGAATAAATGAATAAAGATGATAAAATGCATATTTATCATCTCCCCATGCTTTACCTTTATTACCCCCTTAGTAAAGACTTATTTGAAGGAATAAGTCAATAAAAGAAAAAGAACATAAAAATAAAGAAATTAGGACAATATTGAGTATTAAACTTATCTTTATAAAGCTATATGGAGCTCTGTCAGACCTTTGGATTATTAGTGTGGAGGGACATTAATGGGAAATGGATTTAAAACCTAACAACCCTCAAGTTCCACAAGACTCCTATTCAGTTTACCTCAACAATCAGGTTAGAACAAGTCTACATGCACAAAATTCTTATGACTATGTGTCTTTACTTGTACGGTGCAAGTGATAGCTCCCCATTTTAAAAGTATCAAAGAAACAACCTCCCTCAACAAGGTAACTCTAGTCCCTGATTCTAGAAACTCTTTCCTTGAGGAGCGCGGATATACCCTTCTAAGTTCAAGTACAACCAACTCAAGAAGAGGACATGGAGAAAAAAATGGACAGTAACCAGCATAGTTACCTATCCTTGGATGCATGACAGTGGAGCCAAGTCATCCAGCTGCAAGCTTACAAAAATTTGACTTTGAAGCTCATCTTATTTTATTACACTAGTATATAAACTTCGGCATGTATTTTACTTTTCAATCATGCCTGATCACTTTTGAAGGTTCTGCATTTTTTTAATATATCCAAGGTGCAACATGTACATAAGAAACTTTTTCCTCTTGAACCAGTAGGTTATCCCTCTTTTGAAGCATTATTGTAACCCCACAACATTCTGTCTTTAGACCTCAATGCCACTAAACTAGGTTGAGATGCACTACTCTCTCTAGAGCAAGAAAGATGTTCCCACTAGTTGTTACACACTCGTATACTACCCCAAGCCAAATAATTCTGTCCCCACACCACTTCATCCATGAAGAGCTATGTGTAGAGTGCATGTCCAAGTTAAGCCATGACCTAGAAGAATCATGCGTGTGTTGTTAAATACTCAACTTAGACTCATCAAGACAGCATGTGAACATAGTTTTGTGGACTCGAAGAATTAAGTTGTTAGAACCTGAAAAATCTTAACTCCATTTCTTATAAGGTTCCTCTGAAATTAAGTGGGCTAAGGTCTAACTATGCTCCATTCTTCAATTTTATTCTAGACTAGTTTAAATATTAATATTGTTCTAAAAAATGCAGACGCAAGAAGTATATGCAAAACTTTTTTCAAGGGTTAGTAAATATATACAAGGATTATACAAGGGTTTTACAAATTTTATACAAGGTTTTTTATTGTAAAGAATATTATTCATAGGAGGGTAAATGTTTTATACACACGTGGATTTTACAAGTTTAATATACAACCCCTATTTCATATCCTATCTAACAAAATAATTTTACAAACATTCTATACAGTATACCTAGTTTTGAGACGTAAAGTACGAGTTATGGCTAAAGTATATATATACAATATATACGGCATCCCCCTATACTTAGCTCGAACTATGTCCTTATAGTGATCAAAGAGCTACAACGGAAGACAACTCGTGCTAAGTATAGAAAAGTGAAAATAATACTATATAACTAAGGCACAAAGGATAGACTGAAAGAATAAAAGTCGGTGACCCCCCTATACTTAGGATTAACTAATCCAAAGTATAAAATAATGTAAAAATGGAGAAAATCAAGAAAATGATGTATGGACTCAATGGCTCAACCTGTCCACCCTATACCTATTGTAAAATATTCCTAAGTATAGAAAGAATATAAACAAGGTGAGAGACACGCCAAGGAACAACACACAAATCATTCACCTCCCCCATACTTAGGATACAATACATCCTAAGTTTAGCACACACACATGAGAAAGAGGTGACCAATAAAATGGGAGAAGAAAGAATACATCGAAGGGATATATACCAGAGCTAATCAGCTCATGTATTAGATGTAGAAGATGTCAAAAAGTCACCGTCTGACACCACAATTATAGATCAACCACATACAGGAATGTATCATGATCTAGATATGGTTTCAGCAACTATCTGTTTACAACAAATGGTTGTGCATCAGATTACAACTCAGATATGACAATACTACCATTGTCACACACAAATCTCACGATGAACGGTTCTGAACATTTGCTTTTTAATTTTTCTGGAAACAACATCACCTTAGCATCAAATAACCACACTTTCTGATCAGGGGAGAATGTCTTTCTTCGAATATGTCTATCATGCCAATGCTTAACTTTCTCCATATACATGAGTGAGTTATCATATGTAAAGTCTCGGAATTCCAGCAATTTAGTCAAGTCCAGCTTTCTATTCTTTCCTGCCTTCTCATAATCAAGATTTCATACATGGAGTGACCATAAAGATTTGTGAATTAATTGCACTGGCATGTGTCAAGGTTTTCCATACACCAATCTATAGGAGACATACCCAATGGAGACTTGTACGTCATCTGATAAGCCCATAAGACTGAATCAAGCATCTGGGACTAGTTCTTCCTAACTGGATGTACAAGTTTTTGCAATATCATCTTGATCTCCCTATTTGAAATTTCTGCCAAGCCCATAGTCTGTGGTTGGTAAGGAGACACAACTCTGTGCTCAATAACCTACTCCTTCACAAGCTTCTTGACTTATTTATTAATTAAATGTCTTCCCCCACATGAAATGTGTATCTTTGGAATCCCAAACCACGTAATAATACGGTCCTTGAGAAAGGCACACACCATAGGACTATCATCGGCTCGGGTGGGGATATCCTTCTCCCATCGACTGACGTAATACACGACAAGCAAGATGTATTGATATCCCTGACTGATTGGAAACGAGCCCATGAAGTCTGTGCCCCAAACATCAAACACATCAGAAATATGTATATATCTCAAGGGCATCGTATCTTTGGAACCAATGGTTCCTCCCATCTTCTGAAAATCAGTAGAACCTCGAACATACTCTGTAGCATCCTTAAACACTGTGGGCCACCATAGGCCACTCTGTAAAACTTTTAATGTTGTGTGCTTCCCTGAATGATGCCCACTGGATTCTAGTTTGTGACAGTGCTCAAGTGTACTGGTGTGTTCCTACTGAGGAATGCTCCTTCTCCAGATATAATCTGCACACTCATGAAATAGGTATCGATCCTCCCATTGGTAATAATGAATCTATGACAGGAATCTGTTTACCTTGTACTTTGGCCAATCTTGTGAAACTTTCTTGGAGACAAGATAGATCACAATATCAGCATACCATTAGAGTGAGTCAACAGACAAATTGGCCTCATATGGAAAGTTTCAAAAATAGAGATCATGTTGTTCTCATAGGTCTCTGCATCCATGATACGAGAAAGGTGATCTGCCACAACATTTTTCACTCCAGGTTTATCTCAAATCTCTAAATCAAACTTCTGGAGAAGAAGTATCCATCTGATAAGGCGTGGTTTGGCATCCTTCTTTTCCTATAAGTATCGTATGGCAATGTGATCTGTGTACACAATAACATGGGAATGGAGGAGGTAAGATCCAAACTTCTTTAGCCCAAACACAACTGCTAACATTTCCTTCTCTGTAACTATGTACTTTTGTTGTGTTTCATCCATAGTTTTGCTAACATAGTGTATAGGTAATGGTATCCTATCCCTTCTTTGTCCTAAAACTACTCCAAGTATGAAATCTGAAGCGTCTGTCATGATCTCGAAAGGAAGAGACCAATTTGGTGGCTGAAGAACTAGAGTACTAGTAACCATATCTTTCATTAGATTGAATGCAAGGAGGACTTTCTCATCAACAAGGAACTCACTCTCCGTGCATAGAGGCACAGTTAGTGGTCTGGAGATCTTAGTGAAGTCCTTTATGAGTTACCTATAAAATCCAACATGTTCAAAAAATGACCTCAACTTCTTCAAATTATGTGGTGGCTCTATATTGAAAATCACATTAATCATAGTCGTGTCCCAATACAATTCCATTAGTCACCATAAAATGACTCTTCTCCCACGAGAGAACTAGGTTTACCTCATAGCAATGTTGAAGAACTCAGTCTAAATAAGCAAGATAGGTGTCAAAAACTATCCTCATAGATCGAGAAATAATCCGTGAAGACTTCAAGAAAACTACCACCGAGTTGGCAAAAACAACCAACAAATACCTTTAGAATGTAGCGGGTGCATTAAACAATCCAAAGGGCATCCGTCTAAAGGTGTAGATGTCAAACGAACAAGTTGAAGTAGTTTTCTCCAGATCCTCAGGAGCGATAGCGTCCTAGTTATATCCCGAGTACCCATTCGAGAAACAAAAGAACTCTTTCCCTTGCAACCTCTCAATAATATGATCAATAAAGAGTAGCGGAAAATGATCCTTCTTGGTAGCTGAGTTCAAGCGCCGGTAATATACATAGACATGCCATGAAGTAGGTACCTGAGTCGGAATATCCTCACCATGATCATTCTTTATGATTGTAATCTTGGATTTCTTTGGGACCACAAGTAAAGGACTGGTCCATATGGAATCTGAAATGGGATATATAAAGCCAACATCACATCATTTTTTGATCTCCTTCATGACAACCTCCCTCAGATTTAGATTTAGATGGCACATGCATTCACAGTAGGGTTTACATTCATCCTTTAGGTAGATATGATGTGAGCATAAAGCTGGATTAATCCAACAAATATGAAATATTCCATCCTGTCACCTTGCAGTTTCTCTTAAGAACCTCTAGCATGCGAGGTTCTTGTTCAGCGGTCAATTGCTAGCTGAGGATGATCGAAAACAATTGGGGGGCCCGCAAGGAAGGCATATTTCAACATAAATGGTAAACCCTTGACCTTTAATGGAGTCAGAATTGGCTCTACAATAACCTCTGCTACTTCACTGGTAGACAATATGTGATCTGTACTATGTGAACTGCTCACCGTGGCTACGTATTGCTAAGCACATAGAATCTCAGATAGATCTGCAATGAATGGTTTTTAAACAGAAAGGAGTGACTCATCAGGATGTTCATAATTTTCATCAACTAACAACCCAAATATCTCAGCAATAACCTCAGAAAGATGTCTTTCATTTGTGCATAACTCAAGAAACTCAACATATGGCTCATATATCTATACTTCAGAATTCTCAAAAGGAGGCACATCATCAGTAATCTCAGAATAACGTGTCAAATGATTATCATAAGTGCCTCCAAAAACTCAAAATCTTCCTCAGAAATCAGCTCAAACTGCTAATCTATAGACAACTCAATTGGACCAACAAGGGACTCATGTCGACTATGCTTTCCCTACGGTCCTTATGGGAAAGGAACTCCTAGTTATCAATGAAATTAGTGAAAAGATCTGTCTCTAGGAATTTAGCTAGAAAATCACAATCCTCTATCTATGGTGTAACTTTCTCTCTTTCATCTGTTGCTATTAGTGTGGTGATGGTCTAGGATCGGGGGTCATCTCAATTTTCACCTTGTCACTTTGATAGTGAATGTTGATCTCTCCAGTACCGTAATCAACTACCGCTTCAACTGTTTGGAGGAACGATTGACCTAGTATGATTTGGGTTTGGTGTAACGGTGCAAGTGTGTCCATATCCATGACAACAAAATCAACAGAGAATTTCATTCCCTACACCATTACAATAACATGCTCTAAGATGCCCCTCGACCCTTTAATCGATCTATCATTAAACTAAAGGATCATCTTGGTCATTTTAAGATGTCCTAACCCAAATTCAGTGAGTAGAGAGGATGACATGAGATTAATAGAGGAACCTCTATTGAGCAAAGTGTGATCTCATGATTGAAAAGTTGGCAACATATGTGGGGTACTCTCTTATCTCTATTTTTAAGTCGGAGGTTACTAATTGCATGAATTGTGGCCATGGTCAAGATGTGTTTTTTATTTTCTGTCATCTTTTCTGCCTTGGTTGATGATTGTGTGTACAACCCTCTTTCATACCCCTTTTCACCACAGTCATGTACTCCATGGCCTTAAGGAGTGGCATCTCCAAAAAGATGTTTTGTAAGATCTCAACCACTCCAGGATCAGATAAAGGTTGTTTTTATTTTTTGGATTTTTAGATTTAGAGAAGAAGAAAATGGAACATAATCATAAGAAACATTCAAACGCTCATTTCATTATTCAAAGTGGGATGCTCCTTTACAATAGAACAACCATAATCAGTCTGTACAATGTTGTCCAAAATAGGTAAAGGAAAAATAGAATCTAAAACAAAATAGGATGCTGCTACAGGTGAAGAGAAAGAATCTGCGACTGGTATGTTCTCCATTGCTGATGGTGATCTACATCTGTGTTGTGAAGATGAAGGTGGTGGTGAAGGTGGTGAAACTCCAGACCCATGAACTGTTAGACTAGACTTCTTGACTGCTGGTGAAGTAGATGATGTAGAAGACGAAGCTCTCTCAGTGGTTCAATCACCTAACCCTAACTATTGTGGAGGCGGTTGTAATATCCTACCGCTCCTGTGATGAATGGCATCAGATAAACATGTAAAATCAAGGGCCATACCTATCTTGGGTGTAGATGGGTCATGGGGTACCTGCTCCTTGCATCTGAAAATGTTGGGGTTGGCTTCGACCTGCGCAAGAATCATTTTCTTTGTGGTTGTCAGGTTGTCGATCCTTTGAGTTAGTTCGTTCATGTTTTTCATGAGCAGTGCAAGTTGATCCAGTATTCACTGAAGGGGCCTCTAGGTGCTCAATGATCGGTTGTCTCTAAGACTGATAGTGTGGAGGCTGTTGGTAACCATACTGATGCGGATAACGAGGAGGAGGATGTGGGTATTGTCCATAGAATGCAGTGCATCGCCACATACTAGAAGAGGGAACTCTAAGATCTATGCTTTCCGAGTCCTCCTCTTTGAAGAGAAATTCTCGGGTCTCAGTATCATCTATCATACAACAAAAATCTCTTGTAGTATCATCATGGATAAAGTCCTTGGGGTTGGCTAATACAGATACACTCTCATGGGATGCAGGTATCTAGTCAGTAATGAGTGTTGGTGATCAACACATCGCTCCCTACATCAGAACAGAAGCTAATATCTCCTGATCCATAATCAATAATAGCTCCCGTAGAGGCGAGGAAAGGCTATCCTAGGATGATTGGAGGATTCTCCAGAGGGGTGGAGGTCTCCATGGGCAATACGACGAAATCAGAAGTGAATTTCATGCCCTTGATGAGAATGACATCATTTGTAATAATACCCTTCGACCTCTTGATAGATCCATCAGCAAATTGAACTATCATCCTGATTTTCTTGAGAGGCCCAAGATGACGAGATTGTAGCATAGAGAAGGATATTATATTAATTGACGAACCGCCATCAAGGCGAGTGTTATCACAAGAATGGTAAGAGATGGAGCAACACACAAAACGTATGACAGTGTTCCCTTTCTTAAATGTGGACGGTGAGAGATGGCTTAGGCAATGGCTATGTTCAAGATGTGACGCTCAGATCTTCTCATTCGCTTTCTCTTCTTGTGTTGAGGAGTAGATAAATCTGTCATGGCCCGTTGAAGTGGGGCTTTAATGATATCATGAATGGTGGCCACCACTTGGGGTTCAGTCAACATTTTTTGAATTTTTGGACCTCCTCCATACAAGGGAGGAGATCGGAATCAGCATATACATGAGGATTTCCAAGAGCAGTCTGTACAATGGCATCCTCGGGGTCAAAGGTGGGACGTGTGGTGAATGACTATGTAGGAAAATGGTTTGGCATGGGTGACCTCTCTTCACAAATGAATCATGAATGTGTCTCCCGAATTCTTTTTGGATTTTGAATTTTTCTCATCTTTTTGTATTTTGTGTGATTCTAACCTCTCAAGATTATCCTCAGGTGAATCCACATCCTCAAATAGTGGAGAAACATTTTGTCTCTTATTGATGTTAAATAGATTGGTAATCTTTGAATTCATATGCTCCATCTTCTGGTTCAAGGTCTCAAGTGTGGACAACTTGAAAGGTGAATCCAAAATTCCAGGATCAGGTGAGTGGGATAAGGGTGGTTGAGAATCAAAGTCCTCCAACTCCTGAAATAATGGGTTAGGCAAATATGCACAAAAATCAGGAGGAAGGTCCTCCTGAAAAAAGGAAGGTGGATCGGCTGGAGGGTACGAGGGATCCACGAAGTTTGGATTAAATAACTCCAGTCGGTCATCTCCGAAACAAGAGAAAATGATTGGGAGAGCACGAGGGTCAAGTCAAAAGATGTGAATAACAAGGCGCAAATGCGCAGAAGGATCTAGTACGCACACAAGAAATCAAACACGATATAAATCCCAATTTACCAACTCAACTCAATGCGAAGACCATGAAGGTTCGGTCAATTATCTTGTCAATTTTAGATTTTGGTGAGAATACAATCTATTAGAGCGGTTAAAGCGAGCTGTTAGGAATCCAATGCTCCCAGGAGACTGACCTAATCCCAAAGTAAGATCTTTCCTAGCCAATAATAACTGTGGACCATTTAACAGCTAGTCGATCAATTCAAGCTTTAAAGGACGTCATGGGCTGCTTTACCGGTTACTGGAGAGATCCTCACTGGAGAACGACTAACCCAAGATAGTAGTATGAAGGAGTTCACGTGTGGTTCTATTCTAATGAGCGGGTCTCTCTCTTGCTACATACAAACCAAACAATGAGGGGGATAATCTTACCGAAATAATGATTTTTCCTTATATTTTATTTTTGAGTCAAGTTTTCCTTAGTAGTCCCGTATTTTAGGCAGCTGTCACTTGGTTAAAATATTTTCAATGAATCGCCTACCGAGTGTCCAATTTCCTTTTTAATTTATGTGGGTGAAAATGAGAAAGGAGATCGAAAATGCCAATGCGCGATTAAAAGCAGTGATGCATGCAAGGGTTAGAGATGCGTACCTTGTCGCCATCACTCTACATGTAATATGGTCCGCGCAGAATTTAAATAGAAAAAAAGTAAAACTATCCTATATGATGCAAGTGAACTGTCCTAGATGATAACTTCTATTAACGGGAAAGAACAAGTTAATTCGACTAAGTCTAAATTACACTCTACTCTATAGGTATAGAAATTCTTGTTTAGGGTGTTTGGACCTAATTAATTACCTGGATTGAGTAAATTAATTAAAGCAATCAAGAGGTATCTCACGAAATCTGCGTGAAACAAAGAAAATAAAGGCAATGAAAACAAATCTGGTGAGGTCCCCTAAGTGCACTGGCACTTAGTAAAATAGACCCCACAACCAATGAATGTTCATTTTACAAGTATTCAAATTCAAGAAATAAATAACAAAACTATCTATGCTCCAAATGATGTCTCTCTCAAAGTCTTCTTCTCCACCTCATGTGATCTCCTACGGCTCTGAGATGAATCAAGCCACCTCCGCTTCGCTTGGGTGCTTCAGCTCTCCTAGGATCGCCTCCTTCGCTCCGCGGGTCCTCGCAAGAAAAAAAAGAGAGAATGTGTAAGAAACACAAGTACAAAAATATGAGCAATAATAATGAAATGAATGCAATGGATATAAACAATGGAGTGAATGACAAAATGTAAACAGATATTTACAACCAAGAATAGCAGGTCAAAAGAGAAACCTAACTACCCTTGCTGTGTCTCCATGGCAACGACGCCATTTTGTTGAGCGAGATCCTTCAGGTTTTGATTTAAATGATATATGAATGTGTCGTTGAGCCAAATTATCCCCTGATAAACAAACAAATTTATTTTTTTCCTCTCAAGCTGCAAAATTAACTAAAAGCAAATAATCAAGCAAGAGGAATTTTTTCTACTTATTTACCTGTAGAGCGGACAAGATCGAACTTACGGAGGCTACAATTCTCGAGGGTTATTTAAATAATCGATGAAAATCAATTAAGAGAAAAGGCAAGAATCTCAAAGGCAAACTCTCCTTGGTTTTTGTGAAATTTTTTCTTTTTGGTTATTTTTATTTTTTATTTTCTGATTTTCAAATTTTTAGTGATTTTAATTTTGCAAATGTTTTAAAAATTTTAAATAATGAATAATATGCATAAGATAAGAAAAACATACATTAAACTCTTTTTGAATTTTTTAATTATATAAAAAATGCTCAGAAAAATCCAAAGAAATTACTTTTATGTTTTAAAAACTTTTAAATTATTTTGAGATTTTTTTAGAATTTTCATATGTTTTTTATTTTTTAAAATTCAAACAGTGACAAAAGTGAGAAACCGTGCACAGCTTGGAGTAATTTGCAACTTAAAATCTATTTAAGTGCTCAAAACTCCTAGTAATTATTTTTTGATGAAATATCTGAAATCACAATTTTTGTATTTTTATAAATTTCTATGAATTTTATAAGTTTTTAAATATTTTTCAATTTTTTGGATTTTAAAAATAATTAATGCACGAAATTTGCA